>CACKRE030003967.1:200652-221196 GCA_902602495.3 Ectocarpus sp. CCAP 1310/34
GGGGCAGACTTTAGCCAAGGCCGTCATTGACTTGGGGCCCAAGGAGGCCTGCACGGGGCTTACTTTCGTCTGTCTCAGTAGGGCGAAGAGACTTGTGGACCTCATGGTAGAGCCCATGAGTTTCGACAGGATTGGTAACCTTGGAAATTCGCCGACGATGAAGGCTAGGCTGCAGGAAGAGGTTAGACTTGGGGAGTTAGCACAGAGTACGAGGGTCAAGTACACGGACATGGGCGTCTTCAGCGCCGTCGCGGGTAACCAATGACGTGAATTGCAAAGAGAAAAAGAAGAAGAAAGGGTCTCTTCCACCTCCCGCGGACGCACACGTCTGACGACAGTTACATCTATCAGCTGTCGCTCGTTTTAGCGACAGCTACTATATCTTTTGATTCTTTAGATCTAGGCCGCTGTGGTGCCAGCATTTATTTCAAAATGCTGCTCTCGTGCGCCTAGGGACGCTTTTCGCAGGCTTCGCGCCTTTCTGGGGAGCTTTTCGCTCCGTTTTTCTTGCTCAACGCGCCCCTTCTCATAGCAACAAATATCCGCGCGCTGCGCCGTGTCGGCGAGGTGTTGCGCAGTCGCTAGGGTGAACTGAGTGGTACATCTCCGTGATCTCCCACCAACTTGTCAGCTCTTTCCGCTGCGCGACGCGCAGAGCCACATAGCTGGCCACAACCACAGAGAGAGCGTTTTGTAAATATAACGTCTGCATAACAGAATGGAGTTGTCAATTCAATCAGTTAATATTTTGGCGGCAATTTTGCCGAGCGGACGTTGTTGACGACAACAAGCAGTACCTCAGTGCGTCGCTCTCCATGGTCCAAGGTATCTTCATGCTGTATGCATGATCGGTTTGTGTGACGTTAAAGGTTTGTTGTAGTCATGGCGCTCTCTTTCTTATTTATTTATCTTTTGTCACATACACTGGGGGCTACGGTATAAGAGAGCTCAGTTTAAGAAAATATTTGCCGATTTAAGAGAGGTCAAAATTGCTAGATACACCCCTCTCTTAAACCGAAACCCGAATCTCTTAAACCTCTCCTGAAGCTCTCTAAAACCGAACCTGCCTCCCGACCCCCACTCGCTATATATAGCCCACCAGCTGCCCCCCACTGCACCAGCTCAAGCAGCTGTACAGCACAAGGTCATCATAGATAGCTAGCGAGACACACAGCTCCCACGGATGCCTTTCGCCGCGGGTTCCCGCTGCCTGGCAACGCCGGACCATACACCCGGCCCCCCACTGTTTACGAACCACCCATGCCGTGTCTGCGGAGGCGACCTTCATGGACTGTGCGGTGTGCATGACCCGCTTGGCGACAACGAGATGCACCGTGTTTGCCACGGATGTGTCAACTCGAGCAACCGCAAGGAATGAAGCACAGACTCAACTGCTGGCGCTGCATCTTCGAAGCGCCCCTGCCCGGACGGGCGGGCAACGGGTAAGGAGAAGCGAGCGGGTGCACTGGGCAGTTTGAAACCCGTTGGCAACACCGCACGTAGGAAAGTTCGTGGTGCCGAAAACCGCAAACGACCGACGCTCGAAGACAAGGTTCGGGCGCTCGACCTTTTGAAGAGCATGAGTGAAGAAAAACAACAACAAGTGTGGCATAGGTACGCTGTATCATGCCGTGCGGTACATGCTGTAGGATGAAACGATATACAGCAGAGCAGTAACAACAGTGCACACACTACAGCTGCTAAATCCGTGAATAATATATGTCCTCTGTTCTTCTCCAGGTGGAGCAAGCAGTCATGGAAATGTTGGTGCAGGCGAGGGCACTGAGAATGCCTGCCAACCGGGACGCGATCCAGGCATTCGGGCGCAAAGCTCGTCGTGCTTTCGAGAACGCAGCATCTACGGACGCCGAGCGTGTGCAGTACAGCGGCTTCAACGCGTCCGAGGGGTGGGTAAAGAAGTTTGTCAAGCGCAGCAACCTGCACTCCCGTACACTTCACGGCGAAGCAGGCAGCATCGACGACGAAGCCATCGCCGATCGCCTCAGAGTAATCCGCGAGACGTGCGCTCAGTATGCCCCAGAATGCATCTTCAACGCCGACGAAACCGGGCTGTGCTACTACAGGATCATGCCCAAGGCTACATGCCTCGCACCATCAGAGCTCAAGAAGACCGCGCGAGGCGTGAAAGGAATGAGAGCGAAGGATCGAGTCACCGCCTACATGGCTACGAGCGCCAGCGGGCGTAGGTGCCGCTGTCTTTTATCGGCACAGCCAAGGAGCCCCGGTGCTTCAAGATCCAGGGCTCACCCATCAAGTACTTCAGCCAGAAGAACGCGTGGTCGGGCGCGCGAGTGTTCAAGCTGTGGTGGTTTCCTGCCACACGTGCGCTCGTCACCAGCGAGAAGGTTCTTCTCATCATCATGAACAACCACAGCAGCCACGCCGACCTCATAGACCCCAAGGAGCAGGTGAAGATTCTTGAGTTGCCACCCAACTGCACGAGCAAGCACCAGCCCATGGATGCCGGGATTATCGCAGCCTGGCAAGTGCGGTACAGGACGAAGCTACTGGGGATTCGCGTCGACACAATGACGTCGGCGGCGCAGCTACGGGAGAAGGCGAAGGAACGCAAGGTGATTCGGGGCTGCATGGGGGTCGCGGAAGGAGCGCAGCCTCACATCCTGAACGCAGCTGAGCTAGGCCTCGAGGCGTGGAAGGAAGTTTTGCCGGAGACAATCAAGAAGTGTGTCCGTGTGGTGGTGTTCACGATATTATTCAATAACTGCTGTATAATTTCCCCCCTCTGGACACATCAGGTTTTATCAGAATATTGCACGTTGACGAAATTGTCAACTGACGCCATCATCTTGCAAGTTTTGTTTGAATTGAAAAATGAAACAATGCTCTCTTTTCGTTCGGCTCGTTCTGTTTTTTTCTTTTCTCGCCGTGCACGTTTCTCTCTCCTTCCCGCGTACTTCTAGACTATTCATTGTTTCCAAGGTGCTGGAGGAAATGTGACATCCTTCCTCCTGCGGTGCACGCGGACCTCGACCAGGACGTGGGAAAGAATATCCGCAACAAGAAGGAGAGTCTCGAAAAGTTGACGGACTTGGTGCAGCGTCTTTCTCTTGAGGCGAAGAAGACAACTGTCGATGAAGACCTTGGCGAGGCGCTGAAGGATCTGGGGTTGGCACCTGGCGCAACGCCAACCCGGGCTTCCATGGAAGCTGTGCAGACATGGTTGCGTGTAGAGGAAAAAGAGGGTGTATAGCGGAGGCGATTATTGCAGACCTGAGGGACGATCTTTGTGAGGAGTCGATTGCCCACCTGAACATAGACTCGCCGGACGACGACGAGGCCGACTCTTCGGCGGGAGACGAGGGACAGTGTATGCAGCCCCTGGTCTCTCCTCGTCCGCCACCGTACGCTGACGTATCTAGGCAGTTCGGAGACCTCGAAGAAATAACAGAGAGGTACAGCATGGCCGGGGTAGTTTACCATCTTCGCAAGGCGAAGTTCGCCTGGATGAGCGAGGCTGGGTCAAAGAAAATGAAGCAAACATGCATGGTAGACTTCATGTAAAGTTGCAGAAGCTGCCCACAGGCGATGTTCATGGACGTCTGTTTTTTTTTTTTTAAGGGTAGGGTGTACTACTTGTACTGCTGTAGGTGCTGGAGTCACTGGTCTTGAGTGTTTTGTGTGTGAAGCTCACGTCTCTGTGGTCTGTTGGCAGCTATCCTATGGTATGCACTGCTGTTTGTCGAGATGAGGTCGGAGTACACCTTGGAGACCACGTAATAGTTACATCGGTTATGCTTCGTACACAACAAAAAAAAAGGAGGAGGGATCACGCTGTACCGCACGAAAATATTGTGAAAAACAAAAAAAATACTTTTCATTACTTCCATCATGGTATTAAGACCCTTTTAAAAGACATACAATCGGTTTAGGGGAGGTTTTCTCTTAAACCGATTGTACGGTACAAGAGAAAACCTCTCCTCTCTCAAACCGAACGTACGGTTCAAGAGAAAACCTCTCTTTAACCTTACTAAGAGAAGGTCGTGTTTAAGAGAGGTCTTCAGGTTGATGCACACCCCTCTCTCAAACCGTAGCCCCCACTGCTGTATGTGGCTAAGGAAAAAGCAGAAAACAAGCGGTGGATCTCAGCGAAAAAATACAAAAGTCGGCCCGATCTCGGAAAATACGGTTACATGCTCGCGCGCGCGCACGCTGTGGTCATGCACGTCACTGCTCTAGGTGATCAGTTCCACTGAGCGCGTTAAGACTTCTACGGAAGCAAATAACTATCTACGCGGCTGTTATCTGTTGCTGATGTTTGTGATGTTGTTGTTGCACGTATGATATTGTTGCACGTATAGTCTAGTTGCCTCCATAGTCGAGAAAATAAAGCAAAAAAAATGCGGCGAAATTCATCAGCTCAGAGCGTAGTGTGTGTAGCGCTGGGTGCCCATAGAGTAGGTTGCACACAGTTCGCCGGAGCGTTGTGTGTATACAAGGCGCGGAAGTTGGTGGTGTTAGTGGTGAGAAGGAGCTGCAGTGGGAAGGTTCAGAGAATTCAGCACCTCAGAATACAATCAGTTAGTCTATATCACAGCCAATGCGGCAGACAGCATCAGCTGCTATGCTCATCATCACTCCTCACCATCCACATTTATCGACTTCAACAGCGGCGCGTGCAATGCGTCCCTACTTCCACCATAACTGTCACAACCTTCACATGCCTTCGCCCTTGGTATTATGTCTCCACATCAACCTTATTGACATCATCGCCACCCTTCTCCGGAGGACGAAGGGGGGTTGAGGCCCCCCCGGTCCGGGCCCCTTGTACAGCGGCCACTATCAGACGCTGCGGTCGATACACCACCGACTGCTCCTTCGAGTTATCGGGTACAAGTGCAAGAAAGACACCTACCGGCAGCTTTCTTACGCCCAGACGCTCAAGAGGGTCGAATGCCAGAGCGTTGAAGCCACGATCGGACAACGACGCTCACTGTTCGCGGGAGCATTGGCAAGGCAGCCGGACGGGCGACTCCCGAAACGACTGATTGATGTTCGGCGAACTGGCAGGGGGGGAGAAGAGACGTAGGGGGGGACAGGAACACAACTGGCCGAGGTATGTGCTCGATGACCTGAAGGCATTCGGGGCCGACCATGGATCTACGAAAACCGATCCATGTTGTCTCGGAATCCCGGTACCGAAAGGCATGGCACCGATGTTAAAGTGGACGCAAGCCGCGAAGGTAGAGGTGGGAGTACCCTGGCATGCGGTGGTGCTGCGGGGAGCTGAAAGGTTCATGACCTCCTGGCACGAGAAGGAAGAAGAGGCCAGCCGACAACGGGCGCTCAAACGAAACCACAAGCCACCAACCAATGGGGCGGGAGGTGGGCAGGAGACGGACGAGACGGCGAGGGAAGTAATCTAACGAGAAGAGACGGACCNNNNATCGCTGGTTGGTGGCCATGTTTGCGTGTTTGCTTGTCGTTAGTGGTCTCTCCACCGTGTGCCTTTTTCTGTCTCTTATTTCTTGTTATTTTCGGCCTGGTCCCTTTTTGTCCTCGCTCTTTTTCAGTTCATTTTCTCTTTCCCTTTGATTTTCTTCTCTTTTTCTGTGCCAGATGGCCTTGTTTCTGCTTGCGTTGTGAAGCACCAAGATTGAACCAAGGGGGTCTACCTCATTCTCTCCTGCCCGTGATGGTGACCCCTAGTCTCAGTTGTTACCTCGCATAGCACGCAGAGGGAGTGGAGGACTCAAGAATATCTGGCGTTGATTTCTATTGACTTGCGGACTCCTTGGGGTCATGTTATTTGAGTGTACCTTTTTAGGGTAAGTTAGCCTGCGAGCACGGGAATCGACCGCGTCGAGTGTTGTATCAGTACGGACATACGAAGGTACTGGGTGGAGAGAGATCGGAACGGTTTTTAATGTGAAGACAACAACAACAACAACAACAACAACAACAATAGTCAAATCCTTGATCGCACATTTGCCCCTTCGTGCCGTACGCCGCGTGTGACATGCAAATAGGTTGACAGTCCACGTTTCGAAATATTTCAGACCTAAAATTTATTCCATATTCGCATCCCTCTCAGGTTCCGATTATTGAAGGTCTTCGGTGGTCGATAAGAAGAAACAAAGACTTAAGACCAGCATTCAAAGGCGCTTGCTTCTGGGGCCACAGCTTCTTCGCGATCTAGCAAAGAAACTGGCGGATTTTCATCACGCATGGTGAAATTTGGGAGCACTGCACACACGTTCGCTCTGGAAGCAAAGGAGGGCTGCCCATGGCCACATTCTACTTCAAAGCGGCCGTCGCACACAAGTTTCACGATAGTAGTCGGCGTTCTTGAGGGCTGCCTGAGTCTGCAGAAAGACCATGCGGTCCAAGGGGTTCGTGTTGAACAACATATCAATATCTCAATTCCTGTCGCCACCCATGTCAGCCGCTTTCAATCGTGCAATAAACAACCGCAAAAAATCCAAATCCACAAGCAACAACCCAGCGTGCAAAACGTGCAACCAGGGCTTGCCTCCGCCCGACAGAAACATCTGGTCACCACGCACTCCCATTAAGGTACCGCATTCTATGACAAGCCACAACATCAGCAGTAGTAGGACTGGCGGACTCCCGCCAAGGCCGGGGACTCCGAACGACAAGGAACAACCAAAGGAGTGCAAGCGCGGACGTCCATAGTGTGAGACCGCTCATGAAAGTGAAACAGTCAACCTGCGCCGACAGCTTTCGGTGTCTATTGGTCAACGCCCTACTGCTGAAAGCTAGTCCTTCCTCGATAAGGAGGATGGGCTGGTCGCCCTCTCGCCTGGGCACACCCAGAACTATACATTGATAATCACACAAAAGACAATCACACACATTGTACACCATATATATCTCTCCCAACCTCTGCGAGGCATGATATTGCCGCAAGCAGAAGACAGCAACATGGATTTCGTTGTCAGGAACAAGGGAGGGCGCTGTTAAACTATCGTCAAATCACACCCGAACAACTCTACATCGCATCACTCGTACGTGAACGGGTCGAGCTGTCCCCATGGCTGGTCTGGCTTAACGATGCACCAGCTGCCGATAGGTGGCACCGTGAGCTTAAACTTTTTGCGGGCCGGCTGAAACCCTCCTCGACGAGCTGTACCCGCCGGAGGGTCGTTTTCTCCGGCCAATTCGGGGTTGGCGGGGCTGCTCATGAACAGCCTTGGAGTCAGAGCGATCCTCTTCTTGGCGTTGAGGGCGAGGTCGCACCCGCCGCTATCGAATGGTCTCCACGTGACCTCGTACGGAACGGCGCTCCTTGGATGCACCTGGCGGAGAGAAAGACGGGCTGCCGTTACGTCATGTGTGGACACTGGACTTTTTCATGCTTCACATAGTGCGCTAGTCGAACTGAAAGGAACACATCGTTGAAGAGGGAGTTCACGGATTGCATGGCGCAGCGATTTTGGCGCATATGCCGCCAGGACACAGGGCAATCGGAGATTGAGGTTCCCAAACTCATGAATATGGGAGAAGCTTCGGGTGGTGCACCACCTACACCAATGCACCGGCAAAACATAGCGGACCGCCACGATCCGTGAGGGAATGGTCTACGATCAAGTTCGCATGTTCGGCACGAAGAATGCATCGTATCGGCTTGGTTTGCCGTGAGAGCAATGGGAATGAAAAACAGACGCCCAAAACCAACTAGGCCGGCGACCTCAACCGACGTCAAGGCGGGTACCCAGCCTATCGCACAGACGGCCATGTTTCGTTCACACAAATCGTACAAGATTTGGACGATGGGTGCGAAAGTTAAGAATTCAACACAACGGAGGGAGGGAAAAAAATTCAGTCACGCCAGCGATTGTCACGAGACGGCGCAACAGCACAACTTAGAGATAGGTGAAGAACACTCGGCATGGCTGTGCTAAGTCAATTGTGAGTCGAAAACAAAAAAGGACCAACAGCACCGATTGAACCGAAGCTCGCCACATGACCGTATTGTACGGAGTGGTTTCCCCAAACGGTGGCGAACGTGAAATACCACAAGTGTTTTTCGCTGGTGGCAACACTCGAAAGTAGAGTGAAACGATTGAAGCACGCGACCTCGCCGCTGTCACCAATCAGCAGCTAACACTTCACTGTCCTCAAAATACGCGACAGAAGGAGTGTAGGGTACGAGACACGCCAGTGGTACGAGGATGATGGTGTGGTTAGAAGCTTGTTGATATCAATCATGAGCTGGAGACAGAGATTGGCCAAATGATTGCGGGAATGAAGCCTTGTAGAACGAAAGCTAGGTCAGAAGCTTAACATGACCACGTCCTGTCAGCAAAGCGTGGGAATACCTCAAAACGGTTGGCCTCAAACGACGCCCAGGTTGTTGAAAAAATGATATCCGTTCAGCGGGTCTACCGTATGTGTTGTGTTTGAAGCTGGGCATACTTCCATTTTCCAGCTTGGCGGACAGCGCGCGCCAGCACACTCCAACATTGTCAAGGACTCATGAACCCAACGGCATGTTGCCGAAAGCGCCGTCCACGGAGTGACAGAGGCCGCCAAAAAGCAATCCAATCAAAGCGGTGGGATATTTACAGGATACTTTGAGGAGCAGAACTTTCTATATATATTTGCATATGAAGCCTTTCCAAACCCGGCACCACTCGCGTTACACTGGTGGTTTGAAGAGACCGACACGGGCGTGCAAGGAACGTGTAACGTGGCACATGACGCACCTTCGTAACCACCGCGCATTCCACCCACGCCTCCCTGGTGTCGCTAAACTTGATCCAGAACACTGCGAGTTGAGCAGGGCGACAGTGTAAGGGTGCAGTAGACCGGGGAAGGCGCATGCGAGCAAGCGCAGAGGTTTCTTCCGAGATCTTAATACAAAAAGCAAGATGTCATGCAATAAGCAACACTACCACCAACCAGCCTCATAAGCTACACGCACCTGTCCCTTCCTTTATCGATGCCACGGCCTCTGTCCCTTTCTTGGTGTTCGCCAGGTACTCCTCCACCGAGTGAGCAGGGCCAGGAGACTCGGACTGCCCCCTGCGCGGCTTTGACCGGGGCGGTGGTGGGGCGGAAAAGTCTCGCCGTTTGGTCTTTCTCTTTCCGCCGCCACCTCTGCCCTTAGCTGTGACTGAAGAACTAGCGTTGGCAGCAGAAGCAGGAATTGGCCCCATTGAGATCTGTTTCCCGCCCCCTGGTCCTCTTCGAAGGCCTGCGTCGACATTGTCGCTGGCTTGAGAGTTTGCGCCAGTGGCGGCCTCTGCAGCTTGATCACCCCCGGCAAGCGAGGAGGAGCTCACACTGGAGAAAGGAGTGGCGTCAGCACCTTGAGTGTCGGTGGTTGCAGCAGTTTGAGTGTCGCTGCCAGAAGGGACACCATTGGTTCCGCCCGCCGCCGCCATTCGTGCACCAATCTCCACACGCTCCAGAGGCGGCAGCATTTCTTGAGACGAAGCAGCTGTCACCACACCTACGTCAGCAGCCTTCGCGGCGGCGTTGGGAGTATCGATCCCAGACGCGACGGCCTTCATCCCCGATGCTGTCGTCGTCTTCGCACGTTTCTTGGCAGGTTTACAACATGAGGGTGATTCTTCAGAGGGGGCAGCAGCCGCCACGGCCACCACCATGCCAGGAGGCGTAGGGACGGGACTTTGTGTCTCGTTGCCGGGGGTGCTGTTCTTCGTCACGGGAGCCCCCGTGGCTGCCTCCGCACGTTTCGTGTTGGGCTCCAAAGGGTGCAAGATATCCGTAGACGAAGCACTTCTTCCCGCGTCCACCGCACCTGGTTGGGTCTGTTCGCCGGAAGAGCTGTTCGCGACCACCTCTACCGCCGCCGTCGTCTTCACAATTTCTTGCGTAGATTCTGAAACACTCGGACTTTCTCCACATGAAGCAGTGGCTGCACAAGTCGGCGTCGATACTGTGGATGCGCCCGTGGTATTCACATTCGTCGCCGTGCGGGGAGCGATGGTGTCAACCCCTCCCGCCGCTGTCGTCGCCTTCGCTCTTGCTGTTGGGGGCTTTGATGAAGAAGGCGTTTCTGCTGAGAAAGCCGCCGAGGACCTGGCAGCCGTGCCAGAAATGGCATCAGCATGTCGAGTCTCGTCGCCAGGAGCGATGCGCTCGCCCACCTTCGCCGTGGTTGCCTTGTTCGTGCTTGCTTTTGCAGGTTCTGGCTCCGACGAAGAAGATGGCGATCCTGTGAAGAAAACGGTGGCCGAAGCTGTGCCTGTAACGGCAGATGTGCTTGTCGCATCAACATGAGTTTTACCACCTGGAGCGACGTACTCGTCGCCTCCCGCAACCACCGCCGCCACCGCCGCCGTCTGCGTAGACGTCGTCGCAGGTTCTGACGAAGAACTCTTTCCTGCGGACGTGCCGGTGGCATTTGTATTGGTGTCACAGTGACGACCGATGCGTTCGCTCCCTTCCGCAGCTGCAGTCGTCTTGGAACACCTCGTTGCAGGCTCTGACGGACGCATTTCTACAGAAAAAACTGTGGCCGACGTCGCAGACGAACCAGGAGACACGGCGTCAGCACTTTGAATGTCGCCGTCAGAAGAGATACTCTCGGCCAAATCTGCCGCCGACGTTGATGCTGCAGCTGTCTTCGCTCGCTCCGGAGGAGACGGCACTCCTTTCGGCAATGCCATGGACGCCGCTTCCGCCGCACCAGCAGACGTGGCATTCGCATCGTGAGCCTGACTACAATCAGCAATGAACGCACCCCCTCCCACCGGCGCAGTCGTGTGGTCAACGTGCTTGGCGGGCTCTGCAGGAGATGGTTTTACCATACCCAAATCTGTGGCATCCACCGCGGCCATAGCAGGAGACACGGGGTCAGCACGCGGAACGTTCTCGGCAGGAGCAAACGTCGATGCTGCCATTACTTCCGCCGGCTCTGGGGGAGACGGCCCTCCTTTCGATAGTGCCATGGCCGCCGTTTCCGTCGTACTAAGAGGCGTGGCGCTAGCATCGTGAGCCTGACTATCAGCAGTAGCGAACTCGCCCTCTCTCACAGGTTCCGTCGTCTGGTCGACATGCTCGGCAGGTTCTGCACGACATGATGTTTTCTCCCGCATAGCAGTGCCTATCACCGCAACCGTACCAGGAGACGTGGCGTCAGCATGTTCAGTCCCGCCAACAGAAGCGACACTCACGGTCAACCCCGTCGTCGTCGTGGACTCTGCAACTCTCTCGGTAGGTTCTGAGGGAGACTGCGATTCTTCCGATGGTGCCTCGGCTGTCGCTCCCGCCGTATCAAGAGACGTTGTGCCAGCACCACCCTGACTGCCAGCACCGGTCCTCTTGCTCCGGTCAAAGGGCGTCACTATCTTGTCAATGTGCTTTGCAGTCTCTGAAGATCCGTTCTCACGCGGAGCAGTTGCCCGCACTGCGGCCGTACCAACAGACATGGAGCCAGCACCCTGATTCTCGACGCCAGGTGCGACGCTCTCCGTCAACCCCCCCGGTAGGGTCGACTCTGCGCTCCTTTCGGCGGGTTCTGAGGGAGAAATCGATTCTTCCGATGGAGCCGTCCCCGCTGCTTTTATCTTAGCAAGAGACGTGGCCACAGCAGCTTGAGTCTGATTGCCAGCAGCCATGATCTCGGCCCCGGCCGCCGCCACCGTAATCTTAGTGCTGTTTTGAGCGGGCTCTGCCGAAGAAAGCGGTCCTGCGGGCAAAACTGTGGTGGGTGCTACAGCCTGACTAGGAGAGATTGGATTGACACGATCAGTCTTGCCGCCAGATGCGCTGCTCGCCGTCAATCCCACCGCCAGTGGCCAAGCTAATCTTATCTCCCCAGGTTCTAATGGTGACTTCGGTTCTTCCGACAGAGCCGTTGTCGCCGCTTCCGTCTTGCCAAGAGAGAAGGCGCCAACAGCCTGAGTCTGACTGCGAGCAGCGATGGTCTCCGCCCCTCCCGCCGGCGTCATGGGTTCGCCCGTGTGTGTTGCAGGTTCTGAAGGGGATGCTGTTTTCTCTGCCAAAACAGTTGCCGCAGCTGGGGTCACAGGTGACGTGGCGCTGTCTGCACCATCATGTGGAGATGGTTGAACCAGGCCGCGAGTTGGGGGGTCGTGCACCGTCGGTGAAGCCGCAGAAACTGTTGACGTCGGTCGTACCCTCGTCTCCGAGGCGGCTACGACGGTCGAGGAAACATTATCTCCAGATAAGCTCACACTCATGGGGCAAGCGCCTTGAACCGCTAGCAACGATGGTGCTACGCCTTGTTTCGTAGGTGCAGCTCCAGCTGCTGCTATTCTCGGCGGTTTCGCGTCCGTAAGTGGCGAGGTTGAACATGCCTGTGAAGAACCTTTAGCCGCCGGCTGGGTCGGGAGAGTGGTGCCTGTTGCTTCCGTCTTCGCTGTTCCTGAAGACGACGGCATTAGCACCGGTGAGGTCGGACATGCCAGCGGACAAGTGTCAGTCACTGCCGAAGCTGGAGCAATGCCTGCTGCCGCGGCTGTTTTCGGTTCTTCCGATGACGTGCCCACATCCGAAGATGGACCCGCGGGGAAAGCGGCTTCCGCTGCTGGAGTGCCCGCGCTTGGATCTGCTTCAGCCGCTGGTGCTCCTGAGGTCACGTCCAAAACGGTGGAATTCCCACCCTGCACCGCAACGCCTTGCACCACGTGTGGGGCTTGGGGTTCAACGTTTGTTGCTGGTGGTGCTGTAAACCCTCTTCTACCCGAGGCCTTCCTTGGAATACCTGAGCTCTCATCTGACGCGAGCATACCGTGGGACAACGGCAGAGCAGGGGGTGTGTCGTTTCGCGCTGCCTCTGATTCCGCCGATGCCACTGTTGACGAAGGTGACGCCGTCTCTACAACTGGCGTTGCCGTCGCTGGCGGGGGACGACCATGAGAAGCATGCAGGGGTGCCGTCGATGATTTGCTCCCTGCTGCTGCCCCTGCTGAAGCGTTGTCAAGAGTTGTCGAAGCCGGCACCGGAGAAGAACTACTCTGCGTAATGGGCGCGGCCGTCACGTCAGTTATCGGCGGTGCCGTCCCGGTCGCTGCCGTTGCTGCCACTGCCGCTCCCGAGTCTAGAAGTGCTGGCCCCAGATCTCCGACGGGAGCGTGCGCCGGTGGGAGAGCGGTAGGTTGCACGTCTGTTGCTCTTGGTAACGCTGGCCCCCCTCCAGCTGAAGTATGGTCTCCATCTTTCGAACGCAGAACTACGGGTGGGAGATCTTGCGCCAGCATCGAGTTTGGCGGCTTACCTCCCAGCGCTGCCGCTGGTGCAGCAATACCTGCTCCTGAAACCGAGTCACCACTGGCTGTCCCCGGATCCGGCCGGGAAGGGCTTAGCATGTGGAGGACTGCGGAGTCACCGCTCGGGGCGCCCAGTACAGGTGCTGAGGCGGTGTTCACAGACGCCGGAGTCATACCAAGGGTAGGAAAAACTTGCGTCACTGTTGGGTCGGTAGAGGTGGTTTTTGGGCTCGTCGCAGCAGCAGCGGCCACAGGCGTTCCCAGCGTTTTCGCAGACGACGCCGCTAGCGATATTGCTCCTGTCTGCGCCGGCCGCTCTTGGACGCTCTTCGATCTGTCGAGCAATCTTAACGAACATGGGATAACAAGAAGCGAGCGGCAGACCTTGGAATCTTCAGAAAAAAAATGAATCCACAATGACAAAAGCCGGGGCAGTTCAAGGGACCCCATCATGCTAGCGAGGAAAGTTGCTTGCGCATTGTGGAGGTACATCACATCGATGACATCGTACGCCTGTTGCAAGGACAAGTTGCAAAACACCCCTAGGGGCCAACCAAGCTCCGGCTTACACCGTTTTGGACATACGCTGGACGGGCTCCAAGAAACTCACGATTTCCGCTTGTGGGATTGTGTTAGCTCTCCGCTTGCAGGCGCGGAAGCGGCTGCAAGCTTTCGCTTAGGCGCCGCCACTCTGGGCGAACCACTCGGCTTGGTTTTTCCTTCTTCGTGTGCAGCCGCCACTGGGTCAGGTGCTGATGCAGATGCTGCTGCCCCACCGATCGGATGGGCTGCGGCCACCGGCTCCGGTCTCCCTCCTCCGGCGTTCGTGGTCTTGCTCTCCGCTACTGTCGTCAAATGTTTCATAAAGAAGAGTTGTTGACGGAAGAAGAATAAATCCTCGCAGTTAGACTTCGATACTACAAATTGTTTTGGTCAAAAAGGTGCCCGTGGTCGGTAGCCCAACAGACTAGAGCCAGTTCAATGTAACCAATCAACGCTCTCTACAACAGGTGGCTACGTCACCGAAACGCGGAAAAAAACTTTGCCAACGACACCAAAGCGTACAACGTGCACTGCACACAACACACACAGCCAGACCACCAGGAAAGGTCATGTACACTACACTGGGGGATCAGGCGAAGTATAGCCCATTAGCTGGAGCAGCAGCGCAAGCATATGTATGCATTCACAGCCGCAGCAAGACCGAAATACATGCGTGTGAAAGCGGAGGAAAAACACACGAAAAGAAATCTTGCCATCAGAGGTAGTTCCAGGCGCTGTTCCCATCCGTTCTGCCGTCGCTCATAAGCTGCCACAAGCGATTCTGAGCAAATGTACCACTAGCCCTGCACATTGATTCTTGGAAACTATCAACTGCTTGCCCGCGACGAATTGGTCCCGATATGTGCGTGAGCGTGTTTTCGGAAAAGCTATAAGTTGGAGCCTGGCGCCAGTTCGTCAGCCAAATCAGACCCAAACCTCTTGCTTCCACCAAAACAGGCTTACGCACATATCGGGGCCAATTCATGGAGGACGAGCAAGGTGATTGCTTCCGATAATCAGTGTGTGCAAGGTTAGCGGCGCATGTGCTCAGGATCGCCCGTGGCAGCTTGTGGACGGCGGGAGAAGGGTGAAACCAAGCTTGAATATGACGTGTGAAATCGGCACCCTTGTTTTGTAGATTCTAAACATGCGTCATTTGTCCCCGTTTCGAAGCAGCGAATGTCGACACCGCTTGGCGGCGGCTGCCGTTTTCAGGTGTCTGAGCGTGCATAGTCGATGCCCTCGACAGCTTTCGTGCGCATGTCCAATCGTGTCTCCGGTGCGCTCCCAAAAGGCGCCTTCAACCAACGAAATCTTGAAAAAGCATGCTCTCTGATATTTTTCCGCCATGATTTTTTTGTGATCATTTCCACAAACTTGTGCCAATGAGAGTCCAAACGGGAGGACGCGCCTTTCAACAGCAACATCTTGGAATGGGATGCGGTTTTTTGTGCTGTGTGCGCAGAAACCAAAGGAAGCGATCATCAGAACCAAATTTTTGAGTTCATGGGAGAAACATCTAGCACCGGACAAAGACCCACAAAAACACTACAAGTATAAAAAAACGTATGTTGTCGGTCCTTGAGATGACGGAAGAAACATGCGGTCCTGGTGATCCCTCGAAAATGGCCTGTAGACAGGTGTCGCAGAGTGAGTACAAAGAGTCAACCCTTCGCCTGGCGCCAGAACTCGGTTACCCCGTTTTCTGGTCTACATCAAAGTAAATAAAAATTCGCCACCGAGTCATCAAAACAATTTTTTGCGCTGGTCGTTCAACCGTGTTATCTTGGTCGCTAGCAGTGTAATCTCGAGGTCTAACAGTAATACGGGGTAATTAACGACTACGATTTAGAGCGCTCATCGATCACACACGAGACACATACGACCGGCTAGGAAGCGCTCCGCAGAAGAAAGTCCTCCAGTTGTAGCACGGAGTAGCGGCTGCGAAATATCTTTGGCAGCAAATCACGTAGTTTACCTCCCTGCACCTTCGCCACACTCAAGCCAGAAAATTCCACCGATCAAATCAAACACAACACAGGCGACACTGTGGGCGCTTTCAGCAAGTTCTTTGCATCAGAGAGTGAATGTCCCATGGGTAATCAGCAAAGGACTCCACGGAGAAGCCAGCTGTTTCTTGGCACGCCCATGTTTGTTGCTGGGGGGTCGAAGGACCCAGTCGCATCTGGGCCAAAATGCCAACCTCGGGGTAAATACCATTCACAATCCACGCTATACGTGCTATCACAGACCCAGTCCCTCAAACTGGTCGCCATTCCAGGCGGCCGGTGGCGGCAACTACTGCTGGATACCCGCACTTGAGGAGATTTGGGCCGGTGACAGTGAGCACAGCAGTGGATAGTGGTAGGACCAAGATTTTCGCACTTTCGGGCAGCAGCAGCGGCCGTCTATAGCACGCCGCCGGCAACAGATCTGGGCGTGCCGACTCGCGGGTCGCTGTTCCATTTTGTCCTCTGCTGAGTTCCCACATCGAATATCCGCACTCTCTGAGCCGCACGATCATGCCAATTGTTGTTGTTTCTCACATTAGCCCTATTGTCCACAAAAAATGGGGAGCCCGTGGTCTCAAAACCCGGCACATACGACGCCGCGGGGAGACGAAACAACAATAGGGTACAAACTACCCGGAAAAAGAAAACAAAATGACAGAAAGAAAATAACAGGTACAGCACCGACCGTTCGAGAAAAGAGCCCTTGGAAACCGATAAAAAAAAAAAAACTAAAGGAGGACGCTTCCCACACCCGCCTTAAAAAAAATCTAAGGGCAACGTACCAGCACCAGGCACTACGCACCAGGGCATGGGAGTAACGGAGAATACAGGACAAAGAAGTGGCAGATGGGCAGACAGCCAGATGTACAACAAACAAAAGCAGCAGCAAAAGCGAGATCAAGGTACCCAACACAGCAGAGTAAGCAGGGAGGACATGAAAAAAAAAGGAAAAAAGAAACACAGCACAGAGGCCGAAGGCAATACAAAGGACATACACAAAGGAGTATGTATAGCATACAGCAGGGACGGAAACAGGGCGCAATCACATCAGCCGGGTACATCGTTCGCCACAAGTGCTGCCTCGGCCGCCCTACTCGCTTCTACAGCAGTTCCCGGTCGCCGTTTCGTCCCCGCCACCGCCGCTTCCCCGGCTCTCTTTCTCTTCGGTCCTGAGACGGCCATACTCCCTGCTTCTGCTTCCCTCGCGCGCTGGCGCTTCGCGGACGCTTCCGCCTCCTGCCTGTGCCATTTCCTCACGAACCATGCCGGCCCGTCCTCGACCTTGTTGTACCACACCTCCGGGTCCTTGGCGCTCTCTTTCCATTTCCCCCCTTCCTTTTCGTCTCCCATGTTGAAGGCCACGAGGTCCTCTCCTAGACGAGACACCCAGTCGCTCTCCTGCCCGCCCGGGTATCCCACGCCCCCCGCTATCGCTCCTAACAGCATGCGCTTGGGGAGGCGGTTGTCCTCCATGCGCATAACGAAGCCCGCGAAACACAGTCTCCGTTTGCGCACGGTGGCCTCGATGGTTTCCTCGCAGCCTGCCTGGATGAGGGCCTGGGCATAGGACAGGGGGCGGTCTGAGCGTTTCTGCTTGTTCCAGCCGATGCACCGTGTAAGTAACTGGCGATGGGTCCCATTGAGCTTCGTGTAGTGCTCCGCTGTTAGGCTCCACGAGGCGCACCCATATAGGAGAGTCTCCACCACTTCAGCCTGGAGTAGCCGGATCTTGAGCTGGCGGTCGGCCCGTCGCCTGTCGTACATCGAAGCACTGTTCCGGCGGTAGCACTTCCACGCTCGGCAGGTGCGGCTCGTGATCTCCCGGTCGGCCTTCCCTTCGCGGTAGATGTACTGATGATAATGGTGGCGCGGCAAGCGCTAACAAAAATATTCTCTTCGTCCAAATGTAGATACATGCAGATTCTTCAATGAACACAACGTAACACAGCAGTGGTGAGTGCATTTTTCACCTACTGCCTGACCTCTGCAATCTATCTATCTATATTGAACTTTGCCTTGGAATCGCTCAATTTGGGCGGTGGCGCGAAAGCACCAAGAGCCTTGTACTCCTACGAATATTGTGCGCGTCCGCGGCGGAGTCCAAAACAGTTCAACGGCAGAGCGGGGGGCGGGTCTATCGCCTCAACACGACGCAGGGAATACGGCGCCGACGCTTGGAAGTGATAAGTGAAAATACACCTACCCGGGGGCGGTGAGGATGGCATTCTTGCGGAACACGACAATGCAACGGGTTTGCAAGATGTGCCGCACTCAGCCACATCACAGCGCGGGGTCGGCTACAATCAAGCGCGAAACGCAAGTCACGGCGCGGGATCGGCTATATCAGACTCGAACATAGATTCGGATGCGCGTGGCCTTGGGTGGGCTTTGTAGTGTCGCTGATTGCAAATACTTGAAATACTTAGTTCGATCGACAAGGCTTCCTATTTGAAGGCCTGCCTGTATCTCGCGATAAAACTCAACCCTGTCCGCACTTCCAATAGCAACAAGGCCAAAACAGAATGTTAGACAAGCGAAGTACGCAACCACAATAACACATGGTGGTCTGCTCTAGTTGCTACCGAATTTTCTGTCATCACACATAAATGGCTACTCCCCTCTACAGAATGGGAACTCAGGTGATACGATGAAAGCAAACCGTCAGGGGACGAGATCCAGGCCGCGTCAAAAGCTCTCGGATAAACCAGAACTGGCGACCAAGGCAATAGCACGCCCACTTAGGCGGGGGTAACCGCGCACAACCGGCGTACTCCGTGAGAGGGCACATTTCCAACTCAGGGCCCCGCCTGCTGCTGTTGAAGGCACATCCTGGACTGACTGAAATTGTACATACGTTGCGCTCCTACAAACACGGCCCTCTGTTTCTGACACCCGCACGCAGATAGACTACTGCAGAGTATTGAGTCGTCACCCTTGGCTCATTAGCCCCCCCTATAACAACAGCTCAAACGATCGGGGGGATGTGAACGAGCATTCCGCGGCATTTACGTTGATGCTCAGCATGGCCCTTGTGTGGGACACTCAATTTGACGCAAACCTTCCTCATGTGCCGAAATGTTCTGTGGCTTTGTGGTGCAGTGACGAAACGTTGATTCCAATTTGTCCTCGCACATGGGAGACCAACAAATCGACGACTTGATGACGAAATGGAAACGGCGCGATGGTCGCTCAGACCCACCAAAATTGCATCATGTGAGGCAGCTAAAACATGTTGGAAAGAAAGGAGAGAGAGACAGAGAGGACGAGTCTGTAGAGAAACCAACACATGTGTACCCTGGCCGCTACAGCTCCAGTATATACACGTTTCCCACCGGAATCTCTCCGGAAAAACTCGATTTACTCTCGTTTTGAGGATCGTTCTCTAGATTGGGAACATTTTTGGGCGCGCAAATATCTCAGGGCATTTCAAACAGGGTTGATTGAGAATGCCAACAAAGTACATCTTCCACCACAACACACGGCCGGAAACAAGACATGAACCGTCTCGTTGAACCTATAGGCAAGAACTGGCCAAAACTCAGGTCAGCAAAAGAATAAGGTCAAACCCACACGTGTTGCCGCCTTTGGGAAAATTGTCATATATGTGAACAGTTATACATTTGTGTTGGCTGGTCGTTAGCAGTGGAGGCTGTTTGGGTGTTCTTTTCCCTTCTGTTTCCTGGAGGCTGTTCGACTTGGAGAGTCTTTTATGTTCTTTGAAGTAGCTGTTACATTCTTTTCTTTCTTTCTAGCGAAGCGGTAGCGGGGAGAACAGCGAAGAACACCTTGCTTGGTCACAGGTATCCGTGTTACAGCAGTTTCGACCAACACCCACGTCTGTACTCCGTGGTTGCGCACGCTGGAGGAACGCAACAAACACGCCCGCCCGCGAGAGACGTCTTAACCGCTTAGTCAAGCGGGTGGGCCATTCAAGTACTGTAGCAATCCAAGAGGTGAGACGCCGTTGTGGCTCGAAGCGCGGCTGATTGATGGTGCGAGGTGAGCTGTCTGTCGGTCGGTCCCATTTGCCCTCTCTTCAACTCCGAACAACACCGCCGCCTGTTAATGGTTTTATCTTTTCTTCTGCTTTCCCGACTCCCACGTCTGTGCCGCTGTGCTGCTGCTGCTGTTTTGTTCTGCTGCTCGGGTCTTGGCTGCTCATATAGCATTATTACACCTTCTCCCTGGCTCTCATCCTTGGTGAGGCACAGGCAAACAAACGCTGTGTTACATACTGTAGCTAACAAGCCCACGACCCGCAGCAGCACAGCTTGCACAAAGTCGGACCGTGGGACCGAATATGTTGTATGAACGTCGGACAAAGAGTGACGGCAAAATAGTTCTGCACCCAGGTCGCTGCGGACGTGAGTTCGTTCGTCTTTTTGAGTTTTGTCCCCCTCCATCATCTCCCTTCTTCCCCTTGCTCCTCGACAAGCTTTTGCTTAGACATGGGTTGCAGCGAAGGGGGGGGTCTTTCTGGCGAGCAGGGCTAGACTCACCCTCAAGGGATGACCGAAACCTTCTTGCTGCTGCGCATCCGCCGCGAGGCGTGCGTGTGGTGGTGGAGTTGGGTCGGCACTGATGGGGTCAGGCGGGAAAATGTAGATGCNTACGGACGGAGCAGGTCGAGTGGCGTTATGCTCGGGCTGACTACAGCGGCGCCGGACGGAGCAGCGGCACCGGAGCATGCGGGCGACATCGACCCGTGGCGCACGCACAAACATTTCTGTGTTTTCAATTTTTTTCGTTTTTTTTCTGACTTTCCGTGTTGGTTTTGTGTGATG
>CACKRE030003967.1:222455-240184 GCA_902602495.3 Ectocarpus sp. CCAP 1310/34
AACTGCAAATTTGCAAAATGACGCGGCGAAGAAGTTTACTGATAAGTGGAGATTGCCTGCCAACGTGTGCCGTCATGGTATGCAACGAGAACAAGGAGGAACCAGTAGAACATTAGAACATAGATGGAAGTGGGGGATCGAGGAGATTGCAGTAGTGGACCAGTACACATACCTCGGAGTAGAGATCGCAAAAGACTGCTCGTGGAATGCACACATGTCCAAGGTAGCGGAAAAGGGCAAAGCACGAGCAGGAAAGCCGCACCCAATACTCGCAAACCGGCACCTTGATACACGCATCACATTGACGGTTTTGAAGAGCGTAATCGTACCGCCGCTAGAGTACGCCGGAGAAGTATGGGAAGGAAATAAGAAGGTAGTGAAAGAACTCGAGGCGGCGCAGATGAAAGCAGCGAAAACCATCCTAGGATGCTCCAGGCGCACAAGTAATGCAGCCGTGAGGGCAGAATTGGGGATCCAATCCCTACGGTCGGGAAGAGACGCGAGGAAGCTGACCTGGCAGTATCGCATGTGCGGGATGGGAGAGGAGAGGTTGCCGAGAATTGTATGGGAGGCGAAGTGGGCAAACAAAAAGAGGGGTAGACAACCCACGGAATGGGTCAAGGTTGTAGAGGACGTATGGAAGGGGCTCGACATCGACGAAGATGAAACGCTGGAAACGGAGGGTCTACAGGGGTTCAAGGAGAAGATATCTGTTGCTTGTGCCGAGAGAGAAGAACAGAATCTGAGGAAAGAATCCAAGGATAAGGAGGGTCTAGAAGTGTACGGAATGTTGAAGGAAGGAATAGGGTTCAAGGACTACCTACATGGACCAATGGATGCAGGAACAAAGCTTAAGGTCAAATTCAGGACCGGGGACATAGGCCTTCGAGAACGTCGACGAAGACATAGGACGGTAGACGAGGAAGACGACGAGTTCAAATGTGATTGCGGCTTCGAATGCGAAGACCGTGTTCATGTAGTCGCGGAATGTCCGTTGTACAAGAAGGAGAGGGAAGTGTACGTGACTGAGCTGGGAAAAATAGATAGGACGTACAGGGAAATGCTTGAGGCATGGAATAGAGAGGAAAGGACGGTGGCTGTAATGGGGCATAAGAGGTGGGTTGAGAATTCGGGAAGGGATATAGATAGGATAGACGGACTAGGGAAGACATTTTTGAGCCACCTTTGGCAAAGTAGAAAGGAACGATTGGCCATCGGTGATCGGTCCTGTGGGAACAATGCTCCGTCCTCTCGAGGACGCGTGGTCAATGGTCTAACCGCTAAGACATGCAAAANCCGTCGTGGTCGGTTCACGGTACGTACGTGTGAATATATGGTACGTACTGCGTGATAGTTTGGCTGTGTCTGCTTACGTGTATCCATCTTCCATTTGAATGTTTAAAAAAAATAAACACACACACACGCGTGCTCCTGTCGGTGGATTCATTCGATCAGTCCCACCTTCCCATAAAATACATACATCCACATCCATCCACGTGGCCTCTACTTCTTTGCTCCGGAATGTGCGACACACACCATGATGCTACGGTCACGGCCCTACAACATACTGTTTGCATGCAAAACGCGCGAATACAACGCTTCTCTGCCCGCCTGTCGCAAAGGGTGTGTGTGTGCGTTTCCTGGGCAACAATACGGCTCTGATGAATTTCAAGTCGTGTGGCGGCCTGGAATTCGCGGCGGCGGTGGGAGACGCAGCATCAGGAAAAACGGCAATCGCGGAACGAACAGTGCGTACTCTAATATCTATATCTGTGTTTGTTTGCTTTTTGCATGCTCTTGGATCACCCCCTGCCGCGGTGCCCTCTTTTCCTAACTGCGGAAGGACGCCTTGCACTAAATATAGCTATTTTATGCAGACAAAATAAATCGTGGAATCACATCCGGAGGCAGTCTTTCGCGAGGGACTTATGGATATTCTGCACCACTCTCATTGTAGTGCTGATCCCAAATCGTGCACATCCTCTATGCGTTATTCGGCCAAGCGGGTTGAAGGACCGTTGCGTGTTTCCATGGCTTGGATTTATCATCTTTTCGGAGGTAGACGCCGGATCGTTCTGGAGGCCTCCCCCGCTGACCACTATACTGGAGTTTAGGGTGGAATTTGGGCCAGCTTTCGCAGGCCAACTGCGGTCGCTGCAGAGGAGATCCCAAATCGTCCACATCATGCATTCGTTTTACGGTATTTTATCTCTGCTGTGGCCAAGTATCGGCCGAATCGGGGGACCGCAGTGTCCCGGCCACCGTAGGTGAAAGTTGCCTCACAAGCGCGAAAAAAGTTGCGCGAAGCAGCAGAAAGCTGGTTCAACTCAGATGTGATCGTGAGGCATTTCTGGCGTCCAAAGCAAAATCAACGGGTAAAATCAGCTTTCCAGTGGAGGATATGGCCTGCTTGAGGTGTCCGTGTACGGTGATGGCACGCCGAGGTCTGTGTGATGAGCACGAGGTGGTGAAAGAACCGTGGGCTCAGGCCTGTCCAATCTGGGGAGGGGATGAAACAAATTTGATCCTGCCGAAACAGGCGGCGTAATTTGTTTGTACCTTTTTCTTCAATTTCCTATCTAGGCGGCAACACGTGTGATCCATTGCCAATATATCCTGGAGTGTCATCTACGGTCAAGAAGTTAGTGTCTGCTGTCTGCTGTGTACCCGCGGTACTGGTTTACAGCAGTGTGTTCCACCACAGGATGTATACTTGTCTAAGCAATACACTACTCTTGTGATGAAGAGGTACCGGTAGAGACACGCCGCAAAAACCTCGAGCTCCCGTGCGGCATGCTGCCTGCTGTGGATGTTTGAATTTTTGTCGTGAAAGGGGCAAAACAGCATTATGCATACATGCGGGTACATCGAAGGTGGGAAGATCCTTGGCTACTGCTCCTGCTGCTGCTCCTGCCGCTGCTGCCAACACTGTAAATAACGTGTGCACGTGTGCACCTCATTGTAGTGGCTCCGCAAAAGGGGAACAATCACCACACCAAACAACTTCGCGCTTATTCCGTCCATAGCAAGAGACACATGTACCGCGAGGGAACCCTAAGGCTCTCACCTATTGGTGGCGCCTGCTGTTCTATTCGCTGAAGCAGCTGCAGCTTCTGCTTCGCCAGCTTGCGCTCCCTCCGCCGCAGCTGCTTCAGCATCTCCTTCTGCACAGCCCAAAGGTTGTGTTTCAAAAACACGTCCTCCCCGGAGTACCCACGGTAGGTGCCCTTTCCCGCGATGGCGGCCTCCACGGCTGATGAGTTGATCAAAACTTTGGTGACCTGCTTCGACACATCATCGATCTCTAGCTGGAGCTGCTGGAGCTGGGCATCGGACGTCATCGTACGTCGACTGCTGTTGTGAGTGTGCCGGTGGCTGGGTGCGGCACGACTCCGCAAATGTTTCTTTTTGCACTGATGGCGGGGAAATACGAGCTGCATCCCCGGGTTTCGATCAAATCGCGCTGTTCCAGTATCATCGCCTGACATGGTGCCGGTCCCATGGTGCGCGCCTTCGGTTCGTGTCTCAACCATGCTGGCGAATCATCATGGAGTACTTCGACTGGGGTACGATTATCGTCGTGGCATTCTAGACTGATAAAGTCGCAGCATGTCTGCATGTGTTGTTTAAATAATAAAAATATCGTTTAGAAAAATAGATTCAGGTCAATTTTATGTGGTGTCTCCAATCTGTTGGCTTGTCCGGTGGAGTGCACCGACCGTACAATCACAGTCGATTATTGGCTTAGAGATGGCTTGGCCGGTGTACCCCGGCGGCGGCGAAGTATGTACACAATACACCTACCCCCGGCCGACCACCTATAGGGCGAAGGTAGGTAGGTACATGATGCAAGATCCACAGGCAAACTTGATTCGTGGCATAGTTCATAATTAACTTACCGTTTTTGGAACGAAGGGATCTCTCCGTTTGCATGGATGGACCGGTCCCCATATTCCCATGTTCTGTTTATCTTTTTCCAGGTTGGATCGCCGCCCGGATTTGTCTTTTGTTTCTAATATTATTCCCCTTTTTGAGGTACCCTGTGATGGAGCGCCCGCGTCAGTTGTTAGTTGGAACGCATTCTACTGCATGAAATATACTAACTTCTCACAAGAGACCTGAGAGACTTGTAGTGCGAGGATAACAACAACCAACAAGATAGGGTGGTTCTCCACCCGATCCTTTCCTCCCTTCGCGGCGGGTGCTCGCCAACATAACCATTGTGTGAGAACGTTCAGTAATCCCTTCTATTCATCATGTACTACGGCTTGCTGTGCCTTTTTCTGCGGAGTTTTCACTCACGGAGAGATTAAACCACTTCGTCAGGAAGGGTCAACATAACTACGAGTTTGCTTCCATCTGGTCTGTAGACTAGACTAAAACCTATGTGCGGACGAACTACAGCAGTATACTGCTGCCTAAGCTACTGAAGCTGAACCGCCACCCGGTCCGAATGATGTATCACTTTTTTCCCGGTGTTCCTACAGCCCAATGTTCAGGAGGCTTGTGGGATGCACCCGTCCGCAAGTCTTGGACATCGCTGTCGATGAGAAACCAAGTTGGGCTGCGGACAGGGTTCGACATTGTGGCCCGCTCCAGCATCCTACATGCACCACTGCCACAGCCTTCAAGGACGAAACGCATCCGACACAATGATTCTACGTACTAGTCTATAAAAGAATTACGAAATTATCTTCTGCTACTCGGCAGCCTTTTTTCCTCGCTTGATTCACTACTACTGTTGTACACGCAAACGCAAACGCAGACTCGCGCTACCGAGACGAATGTCCCATTGCTTGAAGACAGTCTAATGACAAAGACAACGTGTGCTGCAGAGGACCGTACAGGCCGGCTGGTGCCCGGCTGCCAATCGCACATCGATAACACTACAATCAAGAATATTTTCCACAAACACGTAGCGTAGGGTTGAATTATTCACGCCTTGAGAATGGGCGTCCGCGCCCGATCCGTCGTTGACCAAAAGGATCCAAATATCGCTTCCCTTACCCATTACCGAAGATACCCTTGATGGTAGCACACTACAACAAAACGACAGTCCTCCAGATTCCTACGCATCCTGTGCTCGCAACCCGATAAACTCAAGGAGCCGACGAAATCCTTGAGCCCCCTCTCCCAGGCAGCTAGGCGATCGAAAATGGTATAACCCCAACACTCGTAAATTGTATTCCATCCACGAAAACCAGATTAGGTCGGTAATCTTAGGAAGACGTTTCACTCAATTCGATGGATGGCCTTGTGACCTCTGAAACGGGGTTCGGGGTAGAGTCCTCCCCGAAGGGATCAAGCATACCCCACGGTTCCTCGGGGTGGCTAATGCACCAAGACCCCAGCCGAGCCTTAGCGAGGACGTTCTTCATCACGGAGGCGGCCGCCTCGGTTCCCAACTCGACTCCCTTGATCGCCTCGGCCGCCACTCCGGCGAGGCTGTACGTTACCGGCAGGATGATACGCTTCTCAACGTCAGTGTCGACCTGTGGTTACGAGAGTACGTTGAGGGAATCTTAAACTCTTTGCTGGAGAATTCTTAGCCCTTGGGGGCTTGGCAAGCGTTGTCTACAAACCCCCCGTGCCCCAGGTCACTTGAGTGAATGAAGCGCCGGCACGACCCAATATTAGCACGGAGTCAAGAGGTGGTGTTTCTACGGGAAACGTTTGTATTCGAATGAACGCGGGTGTATGCTCCGTTCGTCACGGTGGGCGTCGGCTCCAACTTTCCGTTTGAGCGTCATACACGTACACGTCGTCAAAGTTGGCGCAATCCATCACATGAAGTATCGAAGACATGGCATCGACATTGTCAACACGCTCAGTCACAAACGTCGAGAAAAAATAAAAACAAAATAAAACTTCACGTGTTCGTATACGATTGCACGGAGTACGTACAAACCCTTCGAAGGTTATTGTCGAACACTGTCGCAGACTCAAAACGAACCTCCTCGCCCCTGTTGTTCATCTTTTGCCACTCGACCTCGTACGGTTTGCCACGCTCGTGGATCTGGCGAGGTTTCCAATACCGAGAGAAAGCAACAGACGGCCCACCATGCCGGAGGCAGCAAGTGTCAGATGAAAGTGAGGACGTCCCGTGGTGCTTCGAAACCATCGGTACCACATTGCAGACCACGCAGTTCAACTACAACAACCAGCACAAAGGAAAAAAACTTCGCTGCTCCCATCGCAAGGTCAGCACACCGTGTTGATGAAGTAACGAAGTATTTCATTGACGAAAACGCAACGTCAAGAACGGGGTACAGCAGTCTTGTTCGACAAACGCAATGCTGACCCACCAAACAACTTGGAGTGTGCAAACGAAAGATCGCTCCAAATGAACGCTGACAGCATCTATTGAACTGCTCCATTGGGTCGCGTCGTCGAGAAGATGGTATGAATCGAACTTGCAGAGCGGCGGTACTGGCCATTCCCAGCGAGAACCTCGTCGTTGACAAACATAGACAACAATTCGAAAACACTGCAAGAAGCAGCGGCGTGGCATCTGAGGCCGCATTTACTGGGCAAGCCGCCAATGCCACCTAGATGAAAAACCATGGGAATGGATCCTTGCCCATGCAATGGAAATACGATGTAGGTTCGTGACAAAGATCTCTCCCGTGGAGAAACGCCACGGAGCATGTGATCGCTCGCGCAATCAGCCCAGCGCTTGTCATAGCAGGCTCACAAGCGCTCAAAGACAATCTACGACGTAGAGACCAATATGACTGAAGTGCCGAGACTTGCTGCTGTGGCCATAGGGCGCAAACCACGGTGGTTGAGCATGCTCGAGGACCTTCCACCACATGGGCAACGGATCGCAAACTTCCGGTGCATGTTGAAACCCTCACAACCCCCCTAACAATGACGGGTGTGTGGTCAAGAGAGCTGACGAGGTGCTCTAGCCTTGTAGGGTTTATCATAGAGCTGGCTGTGGTGCGATCCGCAACGGCGTATGAAGCTTGAAACATAACAAGAGCATTCATATCGACCCAACCATGCACGTCATCACCAGCCCCTGCTGCCCTGAATGGATATCACCCTCACCTTTTGGACGATTCCGCTGTCCCACCATGTGTCTCCACCGTTGCCTTCTCCGCTCTTGATAAATATTCCTATCGAGAGGGTCCAAGGATCGGCATACGGGAGTTCGAGTTGTGCGAACAACGCGAAAAAAGGAACAACGTGGTGAATGCGTAGAGGGCGACACGAATACTGCAAGGTTCCCTTTAGTACAGTACGTACTTAACGTACTTTCCAGTATTTCAGCAAGTATAGGGCCGTACTGTACTGTACTGGGGGTTTAGTACGGCTCTCCATACTGTACTACGCGAAATAGTAGATATAGTACAGGTCTCCTACTGTACTGTACTGGGGGTTTAGTACGGCTCTCTATACTGTACTAAGAGCAATAGTACGTTTAGTACAGCTTTCAATACTGTCCTCAAAACAAAAGTACGTTAAGTACGGTACTCCATACTATACTGGGCTGAGTACAGTACTCAGCCCTCCCATACTGTACTGTACTGGGACATTAGTACGGGTTTCGATACTGTACTAAGCATATTGGTACTGTACTGAAGGGAACCTTGGAATACTGCCATGATCGGCGAGCTTAATCGGGCAACGCGCCGTGTAGCATAGGGCCTTACTCCTCCCATTCCCATTTCGCCCTTTTCTCTTGACAATTTCTCATCGGAAACATTGAGCATTTTCGTGTCGATTCCGTTTGCGCCCAACAGGATTAACAGCAGGAAAGTGGCACAAAACACAACTAAGCAATTAGGGTCTTGCACGTGATTGAGGGTGCGTGCCTGAGTGAAGCGGAAACAAACCTTCGCGTCCATCATTCAGAGAAAATGGACGCAATCGAATCGCGAGGCGTGATGGGGCCTGCCATGGATGCCCCACTGCACACTCAGTCCCTGCAGTTTAAAATAGCTTTCTTCGATGGCACAATGATTATTGTTCACTTTCACATTCTTCTATAGGTGGCTTCTGGCGTGGAATCTTGCCCTTTGTGGGTTCTGGTTGGATGGCCAATAAGATTTAGCCGTGCGCCACATCTACATCCTTCACAACATAGGCTCACGATCAAGGCCAGGGCTTGTTAGCCAACTCATGATTGGGGTATTGGGTCTCACAGATATGTTCGATAGAGGCGGACCTCTCAAAATTAACATCTCTTAAATTTCAGCAAGAACGTGGTCCTTCCGAAATCAGCGAAGTGCACTTGACCAAACAGCGTCAGCGTTCAATCTATAGGTCAAAAGAAAGCGCTTGGCCACCTGCCAACAAAAATGCTCTTTCGCATGTATATCTTACTTGTTCCCTCCTTAATGGCAGCCAGGGCTTGCTTGCCAATCAGGATCTTGGCCCTGTGGGGGTTGATCTTGGCGGTGCCCTTATGTCCCATTGTCGTCGACCCCTCCAGCAATCCCCCTTCCTGTACACCGTGTTGGACGGTCGTCGCCTTCTTCACGGGCTTAGCCTTCTTTGACGAGGCACGTTTGGATCCGGTCTTTAATTTCCGCTTCTTTGCCTTTTGCTGCACAGTCGGCCTGTATTCGTCTTGCTCGCATTTTCGCTTTCGGACAGTCTCCGATGGTGCAGACGCTGCGGTAGTCGTGCTGTTATCAACGCTTTCGGTTTCCTTTGCCACCGGTACCCCCTGCATTACAGAGACACGGGCCTTCAAGATCTGAGCAGAGTGGAACCCGACGTAGAACACTCTTTGGCAACAAGAAGAACGCCAAACGACGAAGACTGCTGACTGTGACATGAACGGGATCATGCCATACGCATTCTTCGCAGCAAAATGCGGGAGAACGTTTCGTTCCGTGGGGCGTGAATTGCAACGATTATTTGGTGCTCAACACATCGCTCGACGTTATAGTCCTGAATCTGAGCCTTGAACAATCGGTCTGACAGGTGTCTTTGGAGGTACTTGATACCATTGTCGTACTTGGAAGTAACTGATTTTCCCCTAATCTCATTGCTCTTACGATCCTTCTTCCTATCCCCGTTGCATGGCCTGCACATTCCTCCCAGTTGTTCCGAGATAATTTTTTGCGATTTCATAACTACTAATATTTCGATTTGTTGAAGGGCAATTGACAAAATGGGGTATACCCCTTGTGTTTGGGCACAAAATGGGGTATATTACTTGTCGGTGTGGGGAGCAACGCCTGACGCCGGGTAGGCGCCTTTAAACCGCCTTCTAGCGCTTTAACTCCAGGCGCAAGGTCCTTAGAAAGGACGCCCAGCTTTTTTTTCCTTTTCACCCACAGGAACAGGGATAACTAGGGCCTGGAAGAGGGGAGTTTGTCGGACGACCCCATTTTGTTCACGAAACCGCGGGGTACACGCCCCTATCAGCTAAAAAAGTTTTTCTAGTACCCCTTTTTGTCCGTAAACGTACCCCATAATGTTCAAGGCATACCCCGTTTTGTTCAGCGGTGACGCTCCTGCGGGCTGTCAAAATGGCAACCAATAATCAACCGCAGACCACCGTGGGTGTGGTGGCGACAGAAGATGTTGGAGTATGGTGGTCTGCGGTGCAACATACAGGCTTTGTTGTGGTCTGCGGCGAGGCAAGGAGACACAAGATACAGAGATATGGAGGTCTGCGATTGGTTGTTGGTTGTCATTTTGGCAGTCCGCAGGAGCCTCACCACTGAACAAAAAGCGGTATGCCTTGAACATTATGGGGCAAGTGTACGGACGAGGGGGTACTTAATAATTTTTCATCATACAGGGGTGTGTGTGTACCCCGCGGTTGCGTGAACAAAATGGGTTCCTCCGACACGCTCCCCTCTTCCAGGCCCTAGTTGACTCTGGTCCTGTGGGTAAAAAGGAAAAAAAATAGCTGGGCATACTTTCAAAGGATCTTGCGCATGGGACTAAAGCGCTAGAAGGCGGTTTAATGGCGCTTACCCGGCGTTAGGCGTTGCTCCCCACGCCGAAAAAAAAGCATACCCCATTTTGTGCCCGAACACGCGGGGCTTTCCCCATTTTGTCAATTGCCCTTCGAGAACATCGACGTGAGTTTTCCGACTTCGAAAAAGTGCTGAATGTATCTGAAATAGGACTTGTCTATTCCAATAAATATGACAATTAACTAAGTCTTTCCCATACAACTGGCTTCCAAATCAAGAAAAAAATCCAAAACTCAATATTCAACACAACACAGGTGATACGGCGGGTGCTTAAACAAGTCAACTGCGTTTACACGCGTCGTATTTTAGAGCCAAGGCGGCAAAGAGTACAAGGCTGCCCTTCGAAAGGTAGGTGCACTTGCCTCCCGGGGGCGACGCAAGCGAACATGGATACTGCTATCATGGTTGCCTCGTTGTATATCTCAACCTACCTCCAGTAGTGCCAAGGTTAGTTTCGGCAGAAACCAACTGCAAGAAATTTCGCATCAGTTTGCGGGGAAACTTTCGTTTTTGCCATTACTCTTCGCGTGCGCCCTCGCGTCTCGCGATGCCGTTGCCGTAGATCCTACTACTGCTGAAGCACAGACGGCTGCTGTGTTCCTCACCTGCATGCTTTTCGGCGGGTATATGAACGGTCATCGCTCGGATGTTTCTGTGCAGAATCTATGTGATCAGTCGGCGGGTAGTATAACCAACATTTCCTCTTACGAAGTAGCCGGCGGGTAATCGGGAATCAATTGGAGCCGGTATCGTTCCCTGTTTGTACGTGTTGTCTGCTATACAGCAGTTGGCCTGGTGAGTCCCAAGCGCACATACGATAGGGTAGCGGCGTCTTTGCCGCAGATCGTACTGCTGTAAAACCCGCTGCTCTTGCTCTCTCTCTACGTCTTGTGTTGTATACGGCCTTGCTCGTGGTGTATGGAATGTGTGGTGTGTGGTATGAGCACGAGATAAAAAAAACAAGGCCTCTTGTGCGGATGAATGAAATGTTTTGTAAATCCTGCGAATGCTTATTTGTTTCGGCTTCGCGACCCGTGAAATACAGCCAGTCCTAGCGACTTTTGAGCGGCCATCACGCGCACCACCGATGTCTAGCGAGCCCGACTCGCAACGGGTAATATACCGACGGTCTAGTATCATGGTACATGACATGCGCATCGGAATGCCCAAATCTGTCTCTGGGGCTCTGGGGGCGTGCTATCGACGGCAGAAGCCGCGTTCCGAGAGTCCCCAAACCTGGATCCAAATGTCCAAATGTGATCGACAGCATGAAACGATCCTGCTGCACGCGCCATCACTAATCCGATGCCCCAAGCCGCTGGTCGTCCACGTCGGCCAGCGGTGTGAGGTTCTACTGTACACCCGCAGTGCCGGATATTGGGTCTGTGATGGCGCGTGCAGCCGTGCAAGGTATGGACCGCCCGAAGTTTGTGGGTATTTCGGGCTGCAGCTGCATTATCCGGATGCACGGTGCCAGCAGGAGATCAGGGCGTGCCGACGCACGTGTCGCTGCTCCATGATGTCCTCTACCTTGGCTTCGAACATTAACACTTTCTGAACCGGAAGATCGTTCGATTGGTTGGCGTCCAAATATCTTGGTTCAGGTTATGAACCGATTGCCAGTCTACCAGCACTTAATACTCGTATACTCCCAGTGCTGGTACAACAGCTAGAGGCTAGTCAACTTTTTTTAATACAATTCCGGACCGAGTTATCCGGAAACGGAGAAAACTGCTTTCAGCTATCAAGAGCCTAAAAGTAAACGGCTGCACGCCAGTACTTTCACGCTGCTATCATGAAGAATTTTCTCACATTCGATGACGGCAAGTGAGAGTCAGCTTGGTCCTCAGTTGCTTCTGCGCTGACCTGGTTCATATGACCTGAGGTGCATACACAGTACAAGAACGCAGGAGGAGCGAGGAGATGGACCCTATGGCCACGCCGTGCAGCAGTAGGAGTGAAACAGCTAAAACGCATCCTTGAACAAAACAACTAAGCAGCGCATTGGCAACACTTCTGGGGGGGGGTTCCAACGTTGGCTGTCATCCTCAGCTGGTCACCCTGCATCATATGTGTATGTACAATCAAATCAGCGAGTTGTGGCCGACAGCCGGCACATCGCATCCTCGGAGCCGCGTGTACACAAAACAATCGTTCAACTTTCTGTCGAGATCTTGTGTGCCGAGGGAAAACAAAACTGTACAACAACAAACAGTTGAAACCACTACATGCCATTAATTATCTTACGCCCAATAGCCTCAGACGACGTTGTGAGCCCCATGTTCAGCGCGGCAGGTCACAGCGGGTGTGACCTCTTGTGCTGTTGTGTTGTGTTTTCCTGGATGTTCTGCGTATGTCACGTTTGCGTCTCTTTTCCTTCTTGAAATCTCTGGTGCGCTCTCCTTCGATTGGTGACAGAGAAGCTCGATAGAAAGCTGTGGCACTTGTCTTGGGGATGTCCCTTGAGCGCCGCACTGCTGTGGTGACTCGATGGCACGGGACAGATCGCTAGCTCCGGGGGCACGCCGGAGTGATTTTTGGAGGCATCCTTGCAGGGGCGTGCTGATCGGAGGGTCCGCAGAATCATACTCGATGATTGATCGCGCCGCTTCGCCGCTTCACGTGCATGCATTCCATTGCCCGCAGAGTGCTGCTGCTGTAGAAGCCTTGGCCTTGGAAACACCCGCCATTCCCGACATCATCTGAGAGAGATGAAATATTATTACGTTGGAGACGCTGGCGCTAGCAAGGACGCAGCCGACCTCAGCACCACCTTGTTGATGCGTGAGCCACACCTTGAAGTCTACTTCCTACAGCAGCAGTTGGCAGTAATCAATCTCGTTTCTTTCCCGACTAGTTCTGGCGAACATATCGTATGCGCATGCCACACGAGCAACCGCCGTGTCACATCCGATTTTGTGACGCGCTGATGTTTTTTGTGCTCATGCGGGTTTCGATTAATCTCCGTCGACTTCCTGATGATTTGTAAGGTGTACATGTACAATCTACAGGCAGTAGTCTAGACTAGAAGTGTTCACGTTTGATTGCAGCTGTTGTTGTAGTCTATGGTGAAACCTGACCAGCCAGGTAGGTGCATGATGGATGGATGTGAGGCGATGTACTGTACTTTACACTCTTTCAAATACATGCATGCATACTACTGAAGTACAGCGGTAGTAATACATCAAACATTACATTTGGAATGACAGCTTCGGAATACGGACGACCTCTACTCAGATTACAATTAGACGAAACATTCCTTTTTGAGGAAATGTGTTGTGGAGGTCACGCTTCGGCGTGGAAAGGCTAACAACACTGAAGGGTTGGTGCTACTGGCGGCAACAAAAACACCAACAGCTTGCTACGTCTAATCAACATTTACACTTCGCCAGACACTATACTGCTGCTGTGGGTGTTCGAAGTCCGTCTCCCGCAAGCAACTGAAGATTCAGGAACAATCGGCGCCGGGTCGCAATATTTCTTAGTCGGAAAGCCCTCTTTTTCAGTGTTAAGAGTTGACGTTCCTCCACGATGCATGCATAGGTCCGTTCCCAGAGCCGGAGCCTTAAGATCTGAATGTCAAAGCTTTTTCCATCTAAATCTCTTCACGCGAAACGTTTTCCAAATTTCTCTAATCCCTGTAAAGTGGCGAAACTCGTGACGCTCAGTGGATGTACAAGTAGACTGTGTAGCATTGTCTACGATATGTGTATCTGTCTCTTTTCTGTCAGAAGACGTGCTTTGAACTATAACCGTTGCGTCTCATGCGTCTCAGATAATTGCACCCACTCTCTTTTTGCCGCGAGGGCGATCGAGGTCATTGCTGTGCAGTATGGCCTAGATCAGATGACGTCATTCCCAGCGATCTGTTATACGTCGAGGAGACTGGGGCGAGGACGAGGGCAACGATACCACTGGAACAAGAACCAAACGCGGTTGGGCAATGTTGAACGTTGACGACGCCGGTCTCACGTCGAGATCGTCCGAAGGACTGGTGAGGATAGTGACCTACATGGCTCTGTCGATGTTTGGAGCCTTTGGGGTGCCAGTGACGGAGAAGAAGCCGACGGCGGAAGCGCCACCTCCACCACCTTCAGGCTCCATTGGCGATCGAAGCAGCGAGACAGAGATACCCCGAGACAGCGGAGTTCCAACACCTTGGCCGTGTCAGAAAAGGTGATGAGCTCAGGCGGGAGATCAACCGTGAGGGCAGAGCCACTTGGGCGTGTATCCGAAAGTACTGCCAGGAGCGCTTCACCTTGGAGATTAAAAGTCCGACTTCTGGAAGTATGCATAGAGGCGATCGAGGCTCTACTGCAGGGATGCATGTACCAAGGCATTCCTCATAAACCTCCGCCGCGCGAGTGCAGATGGCACGAGTGACTCGGAACGTTTTTTTGTACTGTAGTGAGGGAGACACAGGGGAAGAAGCGTGAACAGACCCAGTTAAAGGCCACGGCTGAAGCCGAGAAGATGGCAAAACGTGTAGCGAGATTCACCGGTCTACATGTGATCGAAGAAGTGTCAAGAATACCAGCCTATGTATCCCCCTAGCGTTTTTTTCGCATATCCCCTCCCTCTCGTTACCCCTGATATGATGTGGTTATTTTTTAGTATAGTCCTTGTTCACGATTGCATCTGGGTACGATGAGGAAGAGTCGGGCCAGCTACAACTTAGCATGAAGTACTCCGGCAAGCCGTGTAGGATGGAATCTCGTTGTTCCCAATCCCCTCCCGTATGATCACATGATTGATGCGCCTCGTCGTCTGGATCTCGCCCCATGCGTTGGTATACTTCAGCTTTTGCCTTCCTCACGTGTGGCCCTGGCTGATGAACAGTCTTGCCCGAGGACTTCCATTGCACGATCGACCATGGCGGTGTTTTCCTGGGCGTCTTCCCAAGGGCCAAGGAGAACTCAAATTGGTGCCGTGTCATGCGAATAATTACCGATACGATTACATACAATGGTAGAAGACAGATTCGCTTCGGCACTCATTCATCCGCAACTACCGCCACCCTGATTACTGCAGCCAATGATCTACCTCTTCTCGCAACCTGTAAGGCAGGATCGCTGTGGTTGTTGCGGTGGCCTCATACACTGAAAGGGACTTTGCGACATAGTCTTAAGGTATCCATAACTTGTTGTGATGGACCCATCCAGTATTCTGAACTCTGAACAGTGAACGAAACATACACTTCTTGTGAGGTATTTTCTTCCTCGCCAGAGACAGAACACGTGATCGCAGCAAAACGAAACTTTAATGTAGTTCACGTGACTGGACCCGGGCGCTCGATCAACAACGCGCTGGTGCTCCGACGAACGCGATGAGTGCAACACGCTACCTGTCGGTCCACTATTTCATTACCATCCCGAGAAGTTCATACGGCCAAAACCACTGACTCTCTTTCCGTTCTTTCTTGATCCCCAGAGGTACAATGGCATGTCGGCAAGGTGCCACTCTAAACGCGGCCATGCGGTGTGCATCAGTTCAACTTTGGGGGGGTGCTAAACACCCGCATGCACAAACGACAACAAGTGGATCACGTCCACTACTATAGATGCACGATGGCAAGCAGCCTTCGCTAGGTAAGGCGCAGCCATGCGAAAAGGTTTAGAATTGCATACGTCCGCGTACTCAGTACGCTTTGTCATGTGACACGTTATGTATTGCCAACGTTTTCGGACGTGTGTACACGGACACACCCCTCTATTACGAACCATGTGCTGCCTCTGTTCTGGGAGGAGAAAACAGGCGGAGTTCAGGGTCTGGGCAGGGCTTCCCCCGCCTGTCGATGCCGAAGACGTGTGCGCATTGAGACATTTCGTTACGCTACATTCCAGCGTTCATTGCCGACGACGTTGCTTCTTCTGCGGCTTGATGGCCAGCTAACTCTCATGTGGCCACCCAAGGTTAACAACACCAGCAAGACTGCGCTCGAGGCCACCCATCCTCTTCTCCATCTCCTCAACCCGTACTCGCAGCGCATTGTTCTCCTCCGATAGCTGCGTGAGATCCGAGACTGCCGGCTTCGAACCAAGCTGTCCGACACGACCCTCTTCATGAAAAACCTCATCCAGCGACTTGCGGCGTTGCGGGCTAACGGCAGGACGTTTGCCAACACTATCAGCACTGCTGCCACCGTACGCACTTCCACTACCGGCCATGGCATTAGACAACCTCCCGGCAGCAGCTTTCCTTTCAGAGGCTTCGTAGGCCTCATCAGCAGTGATTGTGCTTGCGGGTAATGAGGTCGACGCGCGTGCTTCTTCGAGTCTATCGAGACGGTGAAGCGCTGCGGACAGCGCGGTGGCGAGCGTTGGTACCAGGCGGGAGTAAGCGACGGTTTTGAAACCGTTGCTGTCTTCGGCAACGACCTCCGGAGCCACCTGTGCAACCTCCTGTGCGATAAAGCCGTGTTGGCGACGATCTCCGTGAGTGCTCGTCTGAGAGTTTCCGGCTTTCGATGCCGGGAAGGCCTCGGGTTTCAGTACATACGTCACTGCCCTGTTATTGAACATTGCCAAGATGGAGGGGGTGAGCATGCACAGACGCGAAAACACACAAGTGATGGGTGGGTGTCCGAGGTACCATCAGATTTGCTCCCAGTTGATCCGCTGAAAAATGAACCCCGACTGTCCCCAACTCCACTGGCGTAGTCTCACCGCAAGCCCTTCATGATGGCCATCGCGTCCGAAGCCGAGATATCCTTGACCTCCATCTTCATCCGCGCATCGGATGTATCCATATAAGGCCCGCGGCCCATGACAGCGCCTGAAACAGTAACCGAGCCCTCTATCATCACGTCCGAGGCCGCGCTAAGCACCCCGTCAACGCTAAGCCCCCCCTCCCCGACCGATAGGGATGGGAGACCAGACACGCCGCCTCCCATTGTGAAGTTCAAACCGGGGGAGAGAAGTGCCTCGCCTCCAAAGTCAACGGTGCCGGTAACCTGGGCGACGGGGTGTTGGGATGGTGCAAGCGAACCATGGACATTTCGTAGTATTTTTGGGCCTAGGTGTAGGGGCCGAACTTGGGGCAACGATCACGGCGTTGGAGGCAACTGCAAACAATGGTGGAGTGCATACCACGTAGTCATCGATGGCACTGCTTGCTCGAGGAAACCTCTCGTGAAAGTGCATGAGAATTTCCTACCTTGTGACCTGAAATCATTTCCGTGACGAAAACGCCTTCTTCGTCGTTGAATTCCATTCCTTTGGCGGCCCTCAGCTCGCCTTCATCTCCAACTACAACCACAGCCTGCGCACCTCCGTTCTTCTTCGTCAAAGTGCCAATTTTGACGTGCCCGTCAACATCAACGTCCCCCGAAATGGCACCTTCGAAGGTCGCGTTTTGAAGGCGGGCGTTCTTGACGCCGGTGCCTCGGGCATCCAACCCCGCCGACAGCCCAACCTCCCCGTCTATCGAAACGTCCCCAGCGATGAAAACTGCTCCGTTGATCTCAACTTGCCCTTGGCATGTGAGCTGTTCGACGCTGGTCAGGTGGGAAATCGATGCCGATGAGGCCTTGATGCTTAGGTTGGCCGGGTCGGCTGGGGCCACGCTGCCGCCGTCACTGATGACTAGAAGTTCGCCCAGAGGGTGAGCATTGCTGTGCTTGTCGAGTTTCAGGGTCCTGCGAATAGTGAGCTCCTAGGGTACGGTTGAAGGGAAACGAATAACACGAAGAGATAGGGTAAAAGGGATGGAGGCGAAATGGTCCAAACGCCAGGGGGCACGGTTGGTGACTGCAACAGGGGGGGGGGGGGGGGGGGGGTACTCATA
>CACKRE030003967.1:240450-280319 GCA_902602495.3 Ectocarpus sp. CCAP 1310/34
TTTGTGGTGCTTTCACTTCCAGAGACAGTTGTAAGCACTGCGTAATAGCCTCGAGGGTGCTTGACCATTTTAACACAACGTGGTGCGATCATCCCCCTTGCGCGGAGTGAGGGTTCTCCACCCCGCACAACATGATCTACTCGACCACCATTATGGTTACCGCCAAAATAAAAACAAAAAAAAAAAAATAACCGGTAACCTGGTTGCCGAGTTCAAGAAGTGACTTGGCTTGTTTTACAACGTCGTTGCCAAGCGACGAAAACCCAATCCCGATGGCAAACACCGGGGGCGGGGGGGGGGGGAAGAAAACTGGAAGAGGATGGTCATGCGGCTGAACATGGGTTTCCTTCTATTGCTGTATTGTCCGACCATGTTCACGATATATCTCCTTCACAGCCCATACCCGAGACTTCAAGATCGTGGAGCGCGCAAGTAGGATAGAGGGCGCGGAAGAAAGAGTCCCGTATACAGTGGAAGCACTTTCGCGACATCACCGACTACAACAACAGTATTAGAGCAGCAACCCACGGCAATATCGGCATCGGAACGGCAACAACGACGGCTCACGTCGACGTGCTCAAGGTCCGGAGTCTCATAGTCGAAGTTTAGCAGACGGTGGCCTCCCAGGTCCAAGTTTCCCTCTAGAGTCGTCGTGCCGCCGAGCCTGACATCTTGAAGAGCACCGTCTTGCCAGGCCAACCCGCCACCACCCGAGGCCAGTCCCAAAGCCTTACCACCACTGCCGCCATCTTCGTCTTCGGAGGTCTGGGAAGAGAAAACAGCCAGATGACCTCTGGACACGGACGCTTGGACGGACACCTTCAGGTTGCTCGCGTGGAGGCTGGAAACAGTTCCCCTGTGGTTTCGAATGCGTCGAAACGGCGGAGGGTCTTGTGTAGGGCGTGGTATTCCTGAGATTCGTCTCGCGGATGCAGGGGATCGATGCATTCGTCATGTTGCCTGCGCATCCCTACAACATTTTCTCATCCCCACGGTGTTGCAGTGGCAGATGGGAGTAGCTCCGAACAGCCGAGTAAGTGACAACCCTGTGTAGGGAACAACAGCAGCGCTGACGAGTACAGTTCTTTCGAATATTGGAGTCACCGCTGAAAGTCAGGGACGGAAAACTGGTCGTTTGCCCACCTCTTCAATCAGCCGTGTATATATTTTGTATATCGCGGAAGGCGCTTTGTTCCTGTGCATCGCTGACTACATCCGGTGTTAAAATTTTGGCGATGATGTCAGGCAGGTGATATGAGAACTGAGGTAGTTCGTCGGAAACCAAAGCCGAAGGACTCCCCGGGTTTTAGTGGGAAAGCAGCCGAGAATAATGCACGCCAATTGTGCCCGACTACATGTAGTCAACCTCTTGTTGCATGCACACCGTCTGGTCGTCACCCTCCACACAGAGACTATAGCGTCCATTCCAGGATCAACAGGTTGGGCGGGTGCGGAAAAAATGATCCCGTGTCCGCTGCTGTTATGCACCACCACTCTGTCTTCTCCTGCGAAACGTCCATATTTTCCACCTTCGCGAAAAACCCATTTCGTCGCTCCGCGAACCCGCACCTTATCTCCGGGCTCTCGAGCACAGCATTCTTCATCGTGTTCCCTACCAAGTCCACGTCCCCCGTAACCTCGTGGGAACCCAACCGAGGTGCCAGCAACGTTCCCGTCACCGGGTTGACGGAAAACGCCTCACCAGCCGACAGCAACTCTCCGTCGCCCTTCAGGATCGCAATAGAACTCGGGCCCACAGGGTCCGCTTGTTCGTTGCCGCTGCGATAGTTGCTGTCGGAAGTTTCTCCAGGGGGGTGGACGCCGATGAACAGTCGACGGACTTCCAGACGGTCTAGGCCGGTGATACTGGATACCCCGGAAAGTGATATATTTCGAGCGGAGAAGCCCTGTTGAGCACGCGTTTGGTCGAAAGGTGGCAAAGACACAGGTGAAGGAGGAAGCAAGGTCAGCGCTGTAGATTTAGGCTCTTGAGGCGCACCGCGCAGTGGGTATGTAGTGATGTTTGTAGGTGACAAGCAAACCGTGAAGGGGCACTGCCGGCGGTAGATTCCTTGTGTGACAGATAGCCACGGATGGTTTGCCGAACATGTACCAAACGCACTTCGAGCACACGCTGCAAACCCCACATGATGAACACCGCACCCGAACTCGTTTTTGGCATATCTGTTCAAGCCAGACGCCAAAGGGTTTTATCTACCGTTCACCCGAGATTCGTCAACAACAGCGTCCAACCAAAAGAATCATTTGCCGGGGCTGAACTGTCAGCTGGCATGTCATGGGGAAGCCTATGCGAAGCCCGACGCGAAGGAAGAGGTAGGGACTTCTTGGCGTCTACACGGCTCCCCGAAACAGAAATATCTGGTAGTTGACGGGAAGATAACGCGTAGGGTCATTTGGGGCACAACACATAAATCATTGGTTGCAAGACCCTGCTATGGCGCATGTAGTAAAGACAAAATCCGACCGGGGTTGGAAAGCACACGTATGGTTTGATTTTGGAACAACAACTTCATCAACGCTGGGATTCTTGGTATACCTGAAAATCGACATCTCCGTGCTGCAGGTGAGGCCCGAGGCCTTTTACGTCGACGATCCCCCCTGGAAAGACAGTTACTCCTTCCGCGCGAGACAGTTCCCCCTTCTTGTCGAACACGCCCAGCCCGTATTCCGCTCCCGACGGCTGCATCATCCTCGCCAGGGACCTCAGGGATTCTGATCCTACTTGTGACGCCCCACTTCCGCTGCCAGTGCCCGTTTCAAGCATGAGACGGTTGGTCTTTATTCCAGACGCCAGGATCAGCGAATCGGACGGAACGAGGAGCAGTAGGACAAGCTAAGCAAGGCGTCGAGTTCATCGTTTTGATACTCGTGTAGTGAGAACGTCTCCCGCCGACACGGGACGGTGACCCTAGAAAGTATCTTGAGCCTTTTACCAGGAGGTCAAGGTTAGGGTGGTTCGCTCGTGATGGGACCAACAACCAAAAAACTGACATAACGGACCATTCTGGAGTAATGAAAATCCTGTGCAATGGATCTGCAAAGGCACGCTCACACCTTGCGGGGCGGAAAGCTTTCGGTATTCACCGAAAAACAGCAAATAAAAGACTCGCAGAAAGTAACACAAAGACTGAGTACAACGAAAAACTGCCATACCTTAAGGAATGGGATGCGGTCGATGGTGGCGTTTACGAGGGCGATGTTGCGAGCCGGCTTACCCTTGAAATCCATGCCTTCTGAAACCTACAGGGACGGGAAGTGCACATCGGCACCGACTAATGTTCACGACATCTTGCAGTGGCGCGGTTAGTTGTTGGAGGTTGTTGCGGTGTGCTACAGTTGCATTTCGTCGAGATCCTAATGAACTTCAGGACTGAATACTCCACTCTTTGCTGGATACATACGTAACCCCACCAACAGCCTCCAAGGTATTGCTACAGATACCCCACTGCATCGACTTTGTTGTGGCCTTTGTCTTCTGCGCCTTTCACATTCCTCGCCGGTGCCGATGACGGCCGTGCACAGTCAATTTGAAGCCAACCTTGCGGGAGAAACAACACGCTCGTAATCCCGAAGATGCTGTGGACTGCTTGCCTCGGAAGCCTGGAGCCGTGGTACTGTGAGCGTTCGAGTCTGGGCGTCCCACGAAAGCTCTTTGTCGGATGTTAGCAGCCCCCCGCCACCGAACAAGGCCACCCCGCCGGCTTGGTTGGCGCTCGACACCAGATGCCTCGCTCTGTCGCCCAGAAGTTCGGTGTATTCGTGGTCAAGCGTTCGACAAAAGATTATTGCGAGTGGTCATGACTACACCTCACAGTGCTCTGCCAAGATATCGCTATTTAGTACTATTGGGGCGTGTTGGACGGGCTGTAACGGGGTAATAACTGGCAAAGGTGTCCCACGCAACGATGGTGAAACTCCAGCCGAAAGGACATGTTTCCATGTCAAGACAGCGCCATTGGTGCGGTATATATCGAGGTTCGGTTCGAGGGTTCTGCGGGAAGGGCATTTGACGGAGCAGGAAATGCCTGTACCCAACCAACATGATCTCCAATGCTACTACAACATTGTCGTTGGCTCTGGAACCCACATACGGAAACAATGATACATGAGCATGAAGAATACAGCATCGGGCGCAGAGGTGCTCAAAGAGGCGAGGAATGTGGGGATACGGGACATTAAACTGCCTTGGGTCACAGAACTCAAGAGGCAGCCGGCCAGAATCTTGAGGAAATCTGCTTCTGCGAAAACTACGAGAAAGCCCCATATTCTTAATGCACAGCCTGCCATGTCGACAGCTCTCATGCAGAAGAGTTCCAGGCGCAAAAACAGCAAAATTCAACTCAAACAATCGTCAGAAACACGACCCACGTGAGGGAGAATTCGCCGATGTCAAGGTCTGCCGCAGCGGTGAAGGAGGAGACTCCGCGAAGCTCTCTGACGTCGGCCTCTAGGACCCGGACATCTTGCCAAGAGGAGCCATCGTGAATAAAAAGCACGGTGTATCTGCATCGCGGTACAAGTAAACAAATCTAGCATGGACAAATTGCATTGCGGCGGGAAGTTTGTGGAGGGGAGAGTAGCGGAACGAAACGTTCCTGGCAAAATGTAATGCTGTACATATTCAGCAAAGTGTGCCTTCCGTACACGCAGCGGTTCGACGTTTACCGACTTGCGGATATTGGTCACAACAGGTTCGCTGCTGGTGCACGTATTAGTCTCTCCTTCGCATCTACCTAAAAAGTGCACCCCCGTTTCTTTACCCCTTCCCAATCCCGTCCCGAACCGTTCTCCTTGCTGAAACCATTTGTCGCTTACCCTGGAGGAATGATGGCGTCTCCTGATGTGGGATCGGCGTCGCTGTTGCGGAGCACAAGAATCTGGCCGCCTGAAGCACCTCCCTGCCAGTCGAGCAGGGCCCAATGTATTGCAGGTGTTGACATACAGCCAACCAACCGGAGAGACGATGCGGAAGGAAATTTTCAACGACGAACACGAGCCCCGCCAGTTACACAACGCGGTGTACGAATAGGGTGGGCGCGACCCACGCATCTCATTTAAGTTCTTGTGGTAACGTTTTCAAGGCTTTTGTTGTGTCAAGAGCAAGAAAACGAATGAGCAAGGTGGCGAAGGCACTGCATGAGGGCCTATGTTGGAGCTCGGGATATTCTGGGGCTACTGTTGGGTTTCGCATTGATCAGACTCGGAAAGCATTTTGCTTATGAAACAAACATGTACTCATCCAACAGCCACACTGACCATTCTCGCGTTCTGCGGCATCGCTAGCACCCACTCGAAAAATGCAAGGAAAGATTCAGCGCTGCATGGCTTGCAAAATGCGCCAAGTCTGGGTTGTAAATCGCCGAAAGTAGTAGTAGCAGCCGTAAAACGCCAGCATCGTCGGCGAACATCCTCGGGAGAAAGGCAACCTGAGCTTTAATATCCGGAAGGACGCGCAATCGCACCTTGATCCGCAAAATGTTGGGAGAACCCGCCCGACCATCGTCAGGCACCTCAAAGAACGTCCCGAGGCTTGCGTCAACTTCCACAACACTACTCCCCTCATCTCCGCTCTCCGCGCCACCTTCGTCGTCATCGCTGATGGCTCTGGGAAGACCATCCGTTTGTCGGACGGCTCGCTTTTGCTCGAGAATGGTGGTACCTCGAGACACAAGACCGGCCGTGGCGACGAGGTCGCCAGAGGGGCCCGTCTCTAGACCTCCCGTGGCGGTGACTCTACCGGTACCGTCGACAACGAAAACGTCTTCCCCCTTCTGTCGCTCGTTTGCCTGTTCCAAATTGTTTTCCTCGGTTCGCCCCCCCCCGCCGACTGTTGCCTACGCATTTGAGAGTTCGGTTAAACAGCATGAGAAAGGTTCTTGACATGGGATGGTTGGGGCATTCGCTGCTGTTGTTGGCTATGGTAACCGTGTCTGGCACGTGCTTGACTATGGCGGCAACCGGAAAAAGAGCCTCCCCCTTCCTTTTCTTGCCATATCGCTGGTCGTTGCTGCCATGGCGGAATTGTCCGGATCTTCCAGCACTCGCCACGAAAGGTCTCAGGATAATCTTCGCGTGAGATGTCTCGGCAACGCTATCAGTGGTACCACAAACGCATCTCAAACATGACGCTTTACGTGCTGTGAGAGCGTGACCCAAGTCCTTCTTATCTCGTTGTTGTCCCGTTATTGTCGCCACGCTTGAGATTAGAGCACGCCCGTGCGCGTGCACACACGATGGGCGACTACAGTAGTCGGTGAGCCGATCGGTTGGTTTGCCAATAGCTGTTTTTAGCATGGGCAGAACCACAGATAGATAGCCCCCCTCCAACTCTTACCTGCAAGAGTCGAAAGGAGCTAGAAGGGGAAACCTCGGGAGCGGAGACGGACACGACGGCACCACCGAATCCCGCGTTCACGGCTGAGGCCGTTATAGCGGGGGTGGAAGCATCGCTCGAGGCCGCGCGAATACCGCCGTGTGCAACCTTGATACGATGAATAAGGCGTGAGAAGGGTACCGATGACAAGTTTCGGAAGATGATCATGAAGATACGGCACACATGTTGGAGGACCGATATCAGCAGCTGTTGACTGATGCCATTCATGCGACGATTGATTGTGGCTGCCGCTGTGCCTGTGGCACCGAACTACCGCCACGACCACGCATCCATACGGCTGGTCCAACAATCATGCACACAACGCCATCTCTGATGTTTCACGCCCCGCTGAGTCATAAAAACCAAGAGCAAGAACACCGCTTCGAGAATATACGCTTCATCACACCTCGAATCCCCCACTGCGATCGCCACCGCCACCGCCGTCCTTGATAGATAGGGTACCAGAGCGGAGGACGAGGCCGCCGTCCACCGTGAGGCCGCCGGAGCTTATGGTAGCGCCGCCGCTACCCACTTTGAGCCCCCCGGCATTCACGTGTAACCCTCCAGCTTTAATAGACGTCGCACCGGTGGCCTGTTGTACAAGTTAATAGTAAGCTTTCACATGGCGGGGATGGCTGCAGTCTACTGAAGTGTAGTTTCGAGGTCATCGTGAGCGTGCAGGAGTAGGTTAGGCTAGGGGCAAGTAAAGGTGAGGCGTTGGATGCGTATAGCTCCGACGGTGATGGTCTTTGATGTTGCCAATAGCTATCTCTCTGGCTCTCTCTTTCTCCCCTCCCTGTACGCCCCCGTCTTTGCTGGAAGCGATATTGTACAAGTCTTCCTCCGTGATAATGCAACAAACACTGAGCTACATAGTAATGATGTGTGAGATTGACACTAACCACAACAACAACAACAATGGCAAAATTGACAAGGATGGCCTCCTCTCACCTTGACTTCAAAAACGTCTCGTCCAGCTGCCGATGCACGTAGCAGAACTGCCCCCGCCGCTGCTGCCTCGGAGCCTCCTGCGTCGAGTCTCAGCACGTCTCCCGAAAAATCTTGATTGCTCGCAGATATTGCTCCGACGGCACCGGCGAAGCTTGTGCGGTCTTGGGTTATTGGCAGTCGTATGGCGGGCACGGAATGGAGGCAATAGGATGTGTCGATGAATCATGACGTCAAGGCCGGTGGACCTGGGACTGGGGATTAAGTGTGTCATATTCTGCCTCCTCTAGGGGTTGTGCTTTACTTGGGTTATCCTGCCCTGCCAAAGACTGCTCGCCATTTCTGGCCCTACCCTCATTATACAAATAAGTTAGTTGCCAGGAAGAGAATGTGCCAGCTGCCCTCACAACCCAGGCTTCTCCCAACTTGATGTAGTTAATAGCTAGTTTTCATTATATTGTGCTGTGATGTTTTGACTCCTGTGAAATTCGCGACGATCAGCGATGCGTACTGTTATTAAGATGATGTCGCACCTGCCGGCCCCGGTGTCGCAGATAATGTCGTGGAGACCTCGAGTCGACCATCTGTCACGCTGACGCTTCCACCGCTGGAAACAGAAATTCCCCCATCGCCAACGCCAAGGCCACTTCCCACCAAGACATCCCCCTGAACAGTTCGGGGGCTTAACGTTAGTTGTTTACTCCGTCGACGTTAGGACGTTCCTCGAAAAAAGCGCCTTCTAGAATGCTTGCCGTTGGAGCCGAGGTCGGGGTTGAGCGATCTGCAACGTTCGAAGCGAAAGTACCAGGGTACCTGAGTTCATTCTGCTCAGACGATTTCGCAAACGTATATCTAGCTGTACACCCGCACAGGGACCCCACACCCGCACCATCGATTTCCCGACAGTAGTGTGTGCGAGGAAGATGCATGTCAACAAAAAGCAAATACGTTTAATGTATCTGCCACGGGAGCTGTGGTCAACGTCCGCCGACCTTGACCTGAGTGCGTGCAATGTCCAACGGCGAACCGCTACAATGTTTTGTTAATGCCGATTTCGTAGAGACAAAACTATCACCTTTTCTTACACGAGCTTGTAGTCGTCACTTAAATGCTTCACACCTTGAAGGTAGCGCCACCCCCAGAAACCTCCAGGTCTCCCTCCTCGAGAAGGACACCACCTCCGCCGGCCATTAGCACCCTTCCGTCGCCGCCCACCGAAAGCAAAACCTGTTTCTGGCCGCCGCTGTTTTTTTCCTCGCTACCCCCCTCTCCTCCGACCGATAGCTCAAGGAGTCGAAAGCTTTCCGCTCCCATACCTGACACAAGGTGAAGAGCAAACGCGTTGTCACACTCACTATCGGTGCCCCACGTGATGAAGCCAGCGTCAAAGTACAGACTGAGATTCTGGGACCCGCAGGATGTACGAACATAATTGTTTTTCTATTTCCGATGCCAATTGCCCGATCATCGGTGTCATCTGTCCATGATTTCGAGACATCAACGTAGGGTAGGCGACTTTAGCTCTCAGCTCTTGTAGGAATTATGGCTACTCCTTCACGTCGCAGTGTGTTTCGCCTCAAAAGCCGGTGAGAGGTTCAGCATATCGGATCCACCCGTATCCTCCCCCCGCCTCTTTTCTTGATGGCTGCATACCGCCGCACCGCTGCCCCTTCTTCAATCCTCACCCGGGCCCGACTCCCGAACGTTCACCGCCAAGGCTGCTCCGGCGTACGAAAACGCCTGTCCCTCGTCCCGCCTGTCCGTACCGTTTCCGTGGAACGCCCCATGGCCCCCTTCTCCCTCTAGATAATCCCAATCAGACGGACCGACTGACACCAGAAGCCCGGGGGCGTTTTCACAAGTAGACAGGACCTCTGCTCCTCCGCCACGTACGTTGAGAGAACCACCCGAAACGGTCAAGGCCTTTGGCGGGCGTTTAGTGTTCCAATGGGGGTTCTCCTTGGCGGGGAAAGTTGTACCGGTGCCCGCGGGGTCATACCCCGGGTAGATTGACGCAGGGGGCTGAATGTGCAAAGAACCTTCGTGAAGGACTAGATCGCCCGCACCAGTAAGCGTCATGACCTTTGAATCAGGTAATGAGACGGTGGGTGCGACGAATGGTCACCTTGAAGTCAACGATCGCGATGAAAATACAAAGTCCGACATCGGAAAATAGTACAACTATAGTAGGTCCGCCTCAACTAGGGAAAAAGAGTACAACTACTAATATTCGGCAGAACCGCCTCAACTAGGGTCAATCCTCCTTCACCAAGGCATTTGTTGTCTGTGTCAGAGGCATTTAGATTTCTTATGGACCCTATAGGGCCGCGCAGATCTGGTCCTGAACGGGACCATGCCGAGCATCAGGCCCGCCTCTGAAAAGGAGCATACCAAACAGCTGTTGTCCAGACCACAAAACCACCACAGTTTTAAAGAAAACAACGTCCCACGACCCTACGAATGTTACAACAGAATTTGTGCCATCTAGCCGGTCTGGCCCAATCTCGGGGCCTCGCTCACGTCGTGTGGTCCAGCAATAGCCCTGACGAGGTCGTAGTCGGTGCTGAGCCCCCGGTTGGCCCTAAGCTTGAGAGTAGCTCCCGTGAAAAACGGGCCCTCCGCCAGGATTACCTGTGACATTTATGAACGGTAGCACACGGAGGCGACTTGGTCCGACGTGGGACGATTGGTCGTGATGTGCTGGATTGCTCTCCACCCCCCGGCAATGGCTCTGATACGTTACGTCGGTACCTCGTGCATGTCTCTGTTTCGTCGGCTAGGAAAGAATGACCACGTGGTGTGTTCTCCCACCTTCCAGTTCGGTTGTCGTACATGCTTAGGTGCAAGACACCCCCCGCGGTTTTTCGATACACGCCCATAAGATGGTCGGGTGTTGAGAGGGGTTTCAGCGAGCGAGGTGTGCTGGCTAATATAGGAAGGCATGAAACGTCACGACAGCGAGATGGGTGGAAACAAAAGATCTAGACTGATCGTTCGTTCCTACCCAAAAGCCAATCTGATTGTCAGCACGCTGGTCATTTAATCCCACGTCATCCGATTCATCAATAGTCTTACGGCGTCTTCGCTCACCGATGGAATGATATCTCTCACTGTACAGCTACGGGACGAAATCACATCGAAGAGTTTTATTTCGACGCACCCCCTTTGCTTTCTGGCGAGAATTTAAAGGCTCCTAGCACAAGGATATTGACGAGCACGCGTTTTTTTTTCGCCCCTTTATCGGAACGAAACCACATTCTTATCAAGACGTGCCTAGGGCCTTCCCGCTGTTTTCGACTGGCAACACCCGTCACACGCTACACACACCTGCGCGTCGTCCGAGTCAGAGATGTCGTCGCAGGCCTCTCCGCCGAAACCGAAAGCGCACTCGCAACGGCCCGTCTCCCTCACACACCTTCCGTGTCCTGAGCACTCCATGTACTCTGCGTGACGAGATAGGCTTGAGATGTAAGAGGGGGACGCCGCTGTACGCGGGGTTCACAAGCGATTACTCGTTGGTATCGCTCGGCCGGTACAAACTACACTAATCAAACCTGAATCTCTGGGCGCGAAGCCCAGCTGGCTCGAAAACGGTGGAGTCCTACCGTCAGCAAATAGGCGCATCGTTCGTGCATTGCACTATTCTACGTAGTGCTAATACGTATTGGCGCTGTGTCTTTGACATTCGCTGTCCGTCACCTTTGACATTCTCGTTGACCATGTCGATGAACTCGCACGAAGACGAAGCGACGGAATCCGCTTCGCTCGATATATTGCACGAGAAAGCCTCCAAAGCAGGGTTTCCAGAGTGTCCGTAAAGGTTGTTTTCCCAGGGTGTGGTGGGAAACCTGTGTATTCACCGGGAGAGCGAGAAAGTTGGTGCCCTGGGATCACGACCAACGTCTCACCAGGCTTGCCGGGCTTCAGTTCAAAACTCGTCGTAGTTTTCCTCGCCATTGCCTTGTCTATCAGGGAAAGACAGACCAACATTTGCTTACGATGTTGAGATCTATTCCAGGGGCAGGAGGCACCCCAAGGTCTTTTCCGTGCCTTTGAAAGCAACGCTTGCATTGATTCGCGTACCTTCGCTGGCAATGGGCGTTTCGGGTTTGATCTGTCTCATTTGCCTACGCTGCGGCCACTGCACCCATATCAACCTCTGTGGGTGGTAAATGTTGTGGAGCTCGTACTCGGCTGAACAGCAGTAACTTCTGCGACAACATTCCAGGAGCGGGAGCTGCGGAAATGAGGATGACGAAAACAACAACTCCGGAATAGCACCGTTCGGCCCCGTTACACATCCCCACAGGTCACCTCAGGAGTGATATGACATAGTCTGTACCACCGAACTCGCTGACGGCGCCTCTTTGACACGCTACGCGGTCGATGTTTGGCAGCATCTGGAGAGCAGCGGCACACTCCAGGTCCCCTGTCTGACGCGCGTCGGCGTTTAGAGTCGTTGACTCTCCGTTGAACGTGACCGTCAGCTCGCCGCTGATGGGGCCTTCTTCCGCCGTCGTGCGTAGAAGAAGGACCCGATCGGCCTGGTCGATGGTGAGAGGATCGTCGCCCTTAGGGCACAACCCTGAAGACGTGGAATACGACAGAAATATGTCAAGTTAGAGCTCGAGCATCGACCGATGAAAAAAGTCATCGCGAAGATGGTACCCGGGTAGAGTGGAGGAAGTAGAGGATATAAATGTTTCGAGTTTGTCTCCCATCGTGTTGTTATTGTTGTCGAACTTTCGTTGAAAGATAATCAAATGAATGCGCAACGCGCCATGCTCTGCGAACGGATACGATGTGCATCACGTAGGACGAAGATTCTGTTCATGGTAAAGTATCAGGACCAGCCTTGGGTGTGACGCTGTACGTAAGTCTACTGTGCTGCGGAGAGCAGCCTGCACATACACTGTACATAAACTTACGCGATAGTCCGTCGTCTCCCAAGGACGGGTTGATACCTGTAACTAAGTTTCCTGAGCAGAAGCTTGAGCGGGGCGCGCACATGTCCACACTCTAAGACGCATGCCCACTGGAATAGTTCTCGCGAGTGCAATACAGTCAGTAGCAGCACAATGTACTGCTGTAGACGACCTCCTCACACATCGTAGACCTAGGGACTGCTGTAGACAACACTGCTGTACTTCAACTATGCACGGAACGTGACAGTGCTCTTCTACCCTACACTGCATACAAAATGAACTTCTCTGTAGCGAAGGGGGTCAAAGGTAGCTGTTGCGGTACCCCCGAGAGAAGACAAGTAGAGTTATTACAGGGGGGCATGTGTAAATCTTACCGGGAGAATCTACCGTGCGCATCCAACACAGATCGCGCCGCACTGAATCAATGTAGAGATGTACAGATGTTCAGGAGTACCACATTCGCATCTTAACCGAACTCACGCGTTCCGCAATCATCGCCCTGGAAGCCCATCTCGCATATACAGAAGGCATCGTCGCCAGGCCCGGTGCAGATGCCGTGCTGGCTGCACCAGTTTGGACACTTGGCCAGGTAAACAGGAACAAACACGAGGATCAGGAACAAGCCATATCCAATCTGCTGCAGCGCAACAGCACGCACGATCCGCCCGAACGTGACGTTCGGTGACCGGGGTACCGCCATTGCAACAGAAAGCGTACCGTAGGCCTAGACGCACAAGTACGACGCGTGCGCTGGTGCAGCACCCAGGATCCCTATCTCAGCTAGGATCGATCAGGATCGCGAGGGGGCGCCGCGGATAGTATGTGTTGTGTTGCAGCGTACCCCAAATGAATGTTCGCGCCATTCGTGAATCCCCCTAACCGATCTTGGATCTTGGACCTTCTGGGCTACAGCGGTAGGTGCAGGTGTGTTGGATAAACCGAACAGGGGAAAGCTTGCAACAGGGGCAACCCGGGGTTCGATGCCACCCCGCACAGAACCAGTATGGGACTTCCTCAGAACGTTCGAATCGAAATGCCGGACTGGGTCCGCCAACCGACGGTGAGAACCTCAGGGTGATCGGAATATCATGTGCAAGATGCGTGTTGTAAACTGCAGAGAGAGAGGACGGAGTTGATCAATGTACATAGACGTAGGAATGGGCTGCAGAGGATTCCTGACCGTTGTCCGCCAATAGCGAAGGTAAGACTGTCAGCCATGCGGTTGACTTTTCAAACCACAGAAATAATGCCCTCGTTTTCAGCGCGGCGTATTGAATGGCAGCCCCCCCCATGTAGATCTATATAGCTTATCTACGCCCACCGAGCCCATTTTGGTAACCCCCCCGTGCCCGCCACGTTGACCGTAGGTTGCTGCCAGACAATCAACATGGACGACCCAAGCAAATGATGCTCAGTGGTTGTTTTTGAACGGGAAATAGTCTAGAGGGGTCACGTGCCTGCAACAACATACAGATGGCGCTCGCACTCAAGAAGTCGAGAAATGCAGCCTCGAAAAATTCAAAATGTAAGAACTTGACCATAAGGACACGTGCTTAGTTCCGACGTGGTATTAAGAACAAGAACCCGCATTTGTAGTGTAATGAAGCGCCTTCGGATAAGAGCAGACCCCCAAACACGTGGCAGCTGCTAGACAATAACTCATGAAGGTGGTAAGGGGGGACTCACGAGTGTCCATTGACCCCACCCACGGGCAGTTTCAGATCAGCAACGAGGAGGGGGACCTCCGTTCCAAATAGTACTGGTGCGGGGGGGGGGGGGGACTCTAATGNATTGACCGCGCGTCCTCGAGCGGACGGAGTATTGTTCCCACAAGACCAAAGACCTATGGTCAATCGTTCCCTCCTACTTAACCAAAAAGAGGTGTCTCAAAAATGCTTTCCCTAGCCTATCTATCATGTCGAAGAGTCTTCAACCCACGTTCTATGCCCCAGTACACCTTCCGTATTCTCCTGGGTAATCCATGCCTCAAATATTTCCCTGTATCTTCCTTCTGCTTTTCCGAAGGCTCAGTCACGTGAAATCTCCTCTCCTTGTACAACAGACATTCTGCAACTACATGAACCCGGTGTTCGCACTCGGAGCCGTGTTCACTTTTACCTTGGTTGGTGCGGAGGGGGGGGGAGGAGGTGCGTAGCTTTGTTGTACAAGGCATGCCCCTCGTCGCGTGTCGTTGGGGTGCCTGCCACGCTGCGTGCCATGTACAAGAGCTATGTCTTTACCCCTTGAAGTATTGAAAGAGTTCGGCGAGCCGTCAAGGTTGAAAGGAGGTGTAAATTCTTGATCGACGCGTAGAGGCCATCAAAGAACATGTCCTTGCTGGCAACTGCCCACGATGTCAGGCTGGGAGGTCATCAAGTCGACGCGGGGGCGACGGAAGTTTTCCGACACCTCTTCCTTCGACGCACCCACCGGTTTTCGAATTCAAGCGTCTAAACCCGCTGCTCTTGACAGTTCGCTACTGCAGGGTGGAGTACTCGTACAACTGAGGATGGGCTGCTTTGGTGAGCTGATCACCCGGCCGTCTCAGGAGCGTACCCGCCACCTTTACGACTACCGTTTGCATTTCGAGCTACATGTAGACCAAAGTATGAATGAATGTCGTTGGACAAGCACAGTGGGTATGCGGGTGCGGTGGTAGGGTCGTCGGCTTTGCTTGAGGGGAGCGCGCCGTAGAGCAGGGAGGAGGTCCGGCATTCGAAGGGAAGGTCGCAATGTAGCTACGACGGGCGTTAGATAGAGCGGGGATGACAACCACGCCGAAAGTGACTCTTGTGGACCTATCAATGGTTCAATGTGTTTGCTCAGATGCGTCATTTTTTCAGGCGATACCGCGTGTGTATTCAACTCTACCCTATCGCAATCTGCGGTACGTCGATTCCAGAGGTCTCCGGTGAGCGACCTTCTATAAGTATTCTCTGTTGAATGAACACACTGCTCTCAATCAAGTGCCATGCTGGATCCACCCGGAAACGTCCTCCGAATGGGCCCCTCGGCGTAGAAATAAGAACAAGAACTTCGTGTATCATACGGATATGACGCTCGAAATAAGAACTTTGAAAATAAGGACAGGTGCCAAATTTGGGGAAGTCAATAAGCATCGAGCCTTGGCCAATATAAGCGGTTCTGAAGTACGGGCGCCATCTGTATTTTGTCTGTCTGCACGTCTGCACACATACCACACACCACGATCGAAGTGGCGCCGCATGTAGCTACGTATTCGGTCAGTATCATGTGATGGTCCCAGAGTCTCTGCGCTAGAAAATCTACACTAAATGAGACAGATCAGTACTTCGCTACCTTTCATTGTCAACCACATGCAATGCTCGTGATGTTTTTTTGTTTTTGTTTCTCCCATCATTGGACTCTGTCGTCTGCCCTTCTGGCCCCTATCCTCCACTTCTACTAGCTAGACGACCCAACCGGGGTCATATAGGAGGGGGGGGGCTGGACCCCCTCCTGCGGTTCCGATGTGTGCACCTCCAAATCCTCGAACAGTGTCCTAGAAATATGAAGCTGTAAAAAATCTCCGAAATTTCGTGCCACCTGTTAGTGTGCACTGCCGCCCTCAGCGGTCTATGGTGTTGAGACTAGGTGCTATGTTATCCCAGGAACAGCAGATGAAAAAGGACCATGTCATATATGTATCCGTCACGCAAGCCCTCAGGCAAGCTGGTCACAACACGCAAGCCCCTCAGGCAAGTGCCGGGAGCGCACCGCCGTGTGCTCACCCGGGGGAACCGCACTTGGACCCCAACCGTATACATACCCATCATGCCAATACTCCCATACGCGTATCCCCCTCAGAGGATGCACGGATCGGACTCATATCCAAGTACCACAAACAGCCCCCCTACTTGATACGACGATCTTGCAAACCTTCACGCGCAATCAGCCAACACAGAAAAACACCCCTTGAGAAAACTTACTCAACAAAACTGGCTACACATTCAACACAACGCGTCTCCATCAGTTTATTCACGAATCCAACGCGTTCGTCTCTGGAACATATCTCAAACCGTTGACACTATAGAATCATCCTCAGAAAGGTGCCCAACACTTATTTGTGCTACATCAGAAAGGCGTCGGAACGAAAACGGATATTTCTGGAAACAACTTTGCGAGAGTTGGCACCAAATTCTCAAACAAAACACTCAACTTCTTGACCAATCAAAACGAGAATTCGGAACGCACAACGGCCTCAACCATTAATCGTCAAAACATGTCAAATCCTTCCTCCAATACAGTGTCCAAGGACCAAATCCTAAACAGTGCGCACCCACTAATCGGTATCGTCGCTGTTATCCAAGAAACGATAGAAAACGTAAGCAAGTATCCACGCAAACAGCCCCCCTGCTGTCAGCTCCCAAAATTCACCCCGAGCTGATATTTCGATGCCAACAGCGCCCTTGCTTTGCCGTTCACCTAACACACATGTAGGCGCGACCAGAAAACAAACCAATTCGATTGCTGCTGATGCCCTCTAGAATCATGGTCATACATGACATCATGACATCCCCCCCCATGATTTTCGATGCAAGAGCAGCACAACATGTGATACAAACCAGAACATGAAAACACTTAACACACAAGGCATCAAACTCCAGAAAAATCTCGTACCGTATGCAAACTGTCTCCTCAACTGGAATTCCGAAAGCCCCCCTGCTCCCTGAACGGTATGCCTTCATGTATGTCAAACAACGCGCTATCATTCCATTTCGTGCGCGCGGCCAGAAACACACCGCAAAGGGCGACCACTCAACTCAGGAACTCACATAGAAACCAACGTATCGAAACATTTTAAGTGCAAAGTGTCCAGTTCGTAGAAAAAAAAAAAATGACTGAACGTTCTCCCTCCAAAGAATACGGAAAAAATATGAAGCATTCAGCTGCAAGGTTAAACGCGACTGAAAATATACCAAGAACCAAGGAAAAAAAAAATACTCACGTGCTGCTTCCTATTCTACAGGTTGTGGCAATGGTTATCTTGTCGCAGCATTATCATGAAACCAAGTACAAAAAAAATAAATGCGAAGCCAAATGGCGAAGCTAAAACGTACATGCCTGCTCACAAAACCGAACAAAGTCGTAAACGTTTCACATGTTCTCCCACTTGGCTGTAACAAGGTGAGGTCGTCGCTCTCACCGTGTCCTCCCCGTTCCCGGTCGACTCGAGGGCGCCACCACTGCTGCTGCCGCTGCCATCGCCACCGCTGGCGTTCCCACGCCGCCACGACCGTCATGAGTTCCAGCGCCGACACGGCTGCCGGTGACGTCGCTGCTACCGCCTCTACCACCGCCGCCGTGGTCGCCGCTGCCGCCGACGGGGCTCTGGCCAAAGCCGCCGCTGCCATCGTCTGCTGCCGTCGGAGCTCTGGCCGAAGCCACCACTCCCGTCGCTGCTCCTGCTGAAGGGGTACGCCACCCCTAGTACCGCCCCCCGTCTCCTCGCGCCACGCGAACATGTCGTACCGGGGTCGAAGGGGTGCGTCGGGGCTCCACTCCAGGTTTCATCCAACCCCTCATCCCCGCTCCCATCACCACCGCTTTCCTCGCTGCTGCTGCTGCTGCTGCTGCTGCTGCTGCTGCTACTGCTGCTGCCGCTGCTGCTGCTCACGTCCCCCTCAGCCTTCCCGGGGTCGAAAAGGTGCGCCGGGGCTCCACTCCATATTTCATCCAACCTCACGTCCTCGCTCCCATCGCCGGCGCTGTCCTCGCTGCTGCAGCTGCTGCTACTGATGCTGCTGATGCTGCTGTTGCTCACGCCCCCCCCAGCACATTGGCTACCAAGCTCCTCGAGGACTGGCAATGGCATGGTTGTCGCACCAACCGCTTCCTCCAACTCTTCGTCACATACCTCCGTCACCGATCCCGCCACCGCCGATGCTGCTGTCGGGGACGGCGCTCTTGCCGAAGCCGTCCGCACCACCTCCGCTCTCGCCGATGCTGCTGTCGGTGACGGCGCTCTGGCCGGACCCGTCCGCGCCGCCGCCGCTCCTGCCGATGCTGCTGCCGCCGCCGCCGCCGCCGCCGCTGCGGCCGGCTGTTCACCCATTCCCAACGCGGCGACCGGGGACGCCGCTGCTGCTACTGCCGCTTGTGATGAATGCTTGGGTTGTTGTTGTGATTCCGCGGACGGCGAAACTACAACAATGTGATACGATCCAAGCATGTGTTCCTCCGCTACACGTCTACTGCTGTATCCACCCTCCGTGAGATTCAGCTCATCGCGTTGCCGCACTACTGCAGGTGCTACACATGATGTCGCGGGTCGCTGGGGAGAGCGAGTGGAGGAGTGTGTGTTTACGTTGAGAGAAGCTACGTTGGCGGGGGCTTTTACCGGCAAATACGCCGCAGACGAACCGGCAGCAGCCTCCCCCCCCTTCTCACTAACGAGCACGCCACCACGCACCTGTCCACCTGCACCCCCGGTAAAGCCGTCCGCTAGCTGTAATTGCCGCGGCTGTTGCTGAGAGTCACCGCCGTACACCACGCCTGGCTGCTGCTGCTGGTGCTGCCGACACACAGACCCGCCGCCAAACTCGCCGTTCCTCCGCTGCTGCTGAAACGGTCGGCGGGCGAAAGCTGGAACTGTACCAGGAGCGCCGTTGCAGGACCGAGAGGTTGCTGCTGTTGACGAGAAAAACCTCCCCAACAGTCGCGCCGAAAATTTCCACCGCCGACATGAAGAGCGAGCGGGTCACCCGTCGGCGCTGCCGTCCGCCGTGCAACATTCCCGAGGTCTCCCTCGGCGTGCAGGCTACGCACAAGATTCTCCAAGTCCTTGCGCGTGAGCAAGCTGTTGGCCATGAAGAGAGTGTGGACCTGTTCGTAGTCGGCGTTGAGGTTCCTACGAAGCATCGCGAGGACTTCTCTATCCGTGATCGCATCGCCGTTGACGGCGCAGAGAGTAGACAACACTCTGTCGAACCTAAAAAAGTACTCCTTTGGGTCCTCTCCAAGCTGCATCTTCATGTTCGTGAGAGTCAACTTCAGTGCCTCCTGCTCGGAGTCACTCATCGGCAGGCAGAACTGTTGTGCAGTCACCCACGCCCCAGACACAGTCCCAACGGCGAGAATTCTAGCCTGAAAGGTTGCCCCCTTCGTGGCACGCATCAAGTACTCAAACCCATACTCATGATGGCGCAGGGGACGCTCACCGTGCAAGCGGACGTTTTTGCTCCTTGGCAGCCCGTTGAGGAGCCAGATGCGTTGGTCTGAACTCGCCGGCTTGGCGAGTGTGTCTGATAGATCTTCGCGGGCGAGGAAGAGCTCGAACAGCGACTTGAACAGTGNTCACCCACGCCCCAGACACAGTCCCAACGGCGAGAATTCTAGCCTGAAAGGTTGCCCCCTTCGTGGCACGCATCAAGTACTCAAACCCATACTCATGATGGCGCAGGGGACGCTCACCGTGCAAGCGGACGTTTTTGCTCCTTGGCAGCCCGTTGAGGAGCCAGATGCGTTGGTCTGAACTCGCCGGCTTGGCGAGTGTGTCTGATAGATCTTCGCGGGCGAGGAAGAGCTCGAACAGCGACTTGAACAGTGGGAAGTTGCCGTCGTACACCGGTGGCCTCCGGTCCTTCCGCACGTAATCGCGGTCACGCTGCTGCTGCTCCCGATCATCGAAAAAACTAGCCGTCCCCCCGGCTCCAAAAGTAGCCGCCCTTCCGACAGATCCATCCCTGCTATGGTACCCAGGCGCATAACCAGCGCCGCTTATCCTCATGTTACCTGCCGCATACCCGGCATCACCCACTCTCCTGCTCGCGGCTTTCTCCGCTCTTCCGATTCATCTATTCTCCTCTGCATTTCCGCCATCTTGGCTGCCGCTTCCTCAGCTGCTCTCTCGGCATTCCTCGCTCGTTCTTCTAGCAACTCTCTTTCTCTTTCCGTCATCGCCGAACCAACACCTGGCCTAGCTAGGCTCCAAACGATTTCGTGTTAGTTTGCACTGCCGCCCTCAACGGTCTATGGTGTTGAGACTGGGTGCTATGTTATCCCAGGAACAGCAGATGAAAAAGGACCATGTCATATATATATATATATATATCCGTCACGCAAGCCCCTCAGCCAAGTGCCGGGAGCACACCGCCGTGTGCTCACCCGGGGGGACCGCACTTGGACCCCAACCGCATACATACCCATCACGCCCATACTCCCATACGCGTATCCCCCACAGAGGATGCACGGGTCGGACTCCACAAACACCACCGACCTCAGTTTTCAATCTGATCTCGAGGCAACATATTTGTCAGAATGTTCGCGAGTTGGATTCCTCCAAATACTGCATTACGTAGTATCATATGTTTGTTTACTCACACATTATATCGCGGCATCAAGGTTTTGGGCTTAGTAACCCATTAGCTGTTCTCCCGTCTCCAGTTGTTGCGCCAGCCTCTTGATGCTTTTTCCATTTCTTCTGTCGGGCGTCTCTCGTAGCCTCTTGCTGAACTTGTGTGTAGTTCCTGTCCATCAGCTCTTTGGTCTTCTCCTAGGTCTTCCTCAGATTTCGTCACGGTGTTCATCTTCGTCATCGATCGAAGAAAATGACCTCGGCTCTAGGCCGATATCCATTGATGATGACCCTGCTGATATTGGGCTTGTACAGGGCAACGGAATTCTTCGCGCGCTGCGTTTCCATGCAGTATGTGGTTTGACTAATGCCTTTTGTTTGACTTCGAGACGTTGTGGTGCGATGCACTATCTTTAGCTCCTGGTGCTAAGTGTACTCGTACAGTTTTTCTCTCAATAACCCGGGCTACAGCCCGACCGCGTCGAGAGATATTCTGACGCACTCCTTGAGCAATACATCTCGACTCCACTCGGTGTATCAGGAGAGACTTTTTGGCAATGATGAGTGTGTCGAAATTCCTGCCGATTCCAGCGTGGATTCATCTACTGTAGGTCTGACGATTCTGTTTTGTCACACATGTTAACACAGGAAAGCTTGCGAGCAAGCGGCGGCGGCCCTCGATATTGACTCGACACTGTGCGACGAGTTCGACGGGGAGTTTCCAAGCACTCGCCTTTCACCGCGGTACCCGCCTTTAGGGCCAAGGCCTCCGTTCTACCACCATCCACCGTCCGAGACCCTCGAAAATTGTTCACCAGAAGAAGTTTACAATCTACCTTCACACCCGCAACGCTGTTGCAACGACGACACTTCTGGAGCAATTCCAATCATGATGCCACATCTGACGGAGACCGAATTACCTTCCGAAGCTTCTCCGAGGCATTTGCTGACAACCATTGTGTTGCAAACCCCGTCTGAACAAGAGCAAAACTCGAACAGCTACGTTTCGGAGGCGAGTCATGGAAGTTTGAGGGGCGATACTTTCGGTACTAGAAAAGATGCAGCATGGCGAAGACCGGAGCTATCGACCGTTGTCGTTCACAGTGCTGCCACAACGGATGATGGTCGTGATGTTGTCGATGACGGGAACATCGGTGGTCTCGGTAGTCCACTACCCAAGCCGTCTGGTGTGGAGCAAGTACTTGCCAATAGGAAACGGCGGCGGCGTGCGAATTTCGCGGTGTCGTCAGCGCTGGTGCTGTCCGGCTCAATGGAGGACATCTTGTTGCCGTCAGTGTCCACGCCACCGCCACCACTTGGCTGTGGGTGTGGCGAGGACGACCCGGTGCCTGCTGTGTGCGATGCGATCCCGAGGTCAGAACTGCGGGAAGGGCCTGTGTTGTGCTGGCCATGATCGGTCTTATGTTGGGTCATGTAGACCGGTAGAAGCGAGCATGCTGCTTTCCTCGCCGATACCAATTCGTACAAAGACTGCTCCCATGGCTGAGGTACACACAGTATATTTGTGCAACCAACAATTCGATTTGTTTTTCTGCAATGTTCGTTTTACTAGGGTTTAAAGAGTCCAGCGCTTGGATGGTAAACAGTAACATGAAACAGTATTTTCCCCCTCCGTTTTATGGCTCTCTGCGGAATATGTAGGCCCACCGGAAGCTAGTAGCGAGGTGGCACGGAGTGTGCAATCCTGCTGCCAAAATCGCCGAAGTTGTCATGCATTCCGCAAAAGGTCCACGCACAATTGTTTCGCCTCGGTATGTGGTCGCGAATGCAAACGGGATCCAATCCCGCCAATCTTCGCTCTTGTATCTACTCTCATCAGCACCTTTGGAATGTATTCCATTTCACACCACAGCGATGACAGCGCTTCAACAACCGCTGATCCCTCCCGTCCTTGTCATCATTTGGGCTCAGCCATACATTCTCCGCGAGCTCTGGATGCTGGGATATTTCGCCTGGCTTGAGAGGTTTCCCGGGCGAGGACCAGAGCACCGTCGACGTAGAGGATCCAATGGAAAAAACTACCGTTGTTGGCGTACTTCAGTCTCGAGACGAAGAACGGATCAATCAACACACGAGCGATGGACAGGATGTAGCCGCAGACGCCGAACATTCGCTCGGATTCCACGAAAGTACGAGCTCAGCCACTGATCGAGGCTTACCGGTCGGGCGCACTCGGGACCTCGAGACTTTTGTGCCAGGAAGGAGTGGAGGTAGTGCTGCGATGGAGGGATCAGGCGGAGGACTTAGCATGACAACGTCGAGTTCAGAAACGGTGCTAAGCTGGAGCGGGGACCAAGAGGGAAGATGTACTACGAGACCAACGCAGGGTCATGGGCATGCGACTGGACGTGTTGCATGCAAAAACTCAGTCTACGACTGCAATACTTGTCGTAAGCAAGCACTGACCTTTGGAGAGGTACAAAGTCCACCTTCGCCGTTGCCCCCGCCCCCGGTGCCGCTCAGCCCCACCACTCGACGACACAAGTCAACGGTGACGTGGCCTACCCCATACCAAACCCTCTCCGCGCGGGAGAGCGCGCCATTGCATCTCTGCGAAGGCAATGGTCGAGAAGCGTTGGTGGAGTCGTCGCGCGCAGAGCGCACGCTTTCCAGGGACAAACACGGGTTGGCAGTCGGCTTCGCTGGCACGAAATCTCCGTGGTTGAGCCCTTGAAAACGGGACTTGGAAATGAGGCAACGCCGTTCGTATCGGCAGCCGGCTTCGCTGGCACGGAAATCTCCGTGGTCGAGCCCTTGATGACGGGATTTGGAAATGAGGCAACGCCAGTCGCATCGCCGACAGGACAAAATCAGGCGTTGGATCAGGATCCGTTGCTCTCTTCGCCTCCCGATCAGGCGTCTGAGACCCGTCATCAAGAACCCGTCGTAGGCCGAGAGCATGACAAGCACTGTGAGGCCAAGAACATGTCTCGGGCATTGTCGCTGTCGGAGACATGGGACACTTCACCACGTTGCCACAGGATAAACACGAGTGTGGCAGAACCATCGGTGCGGGATGGTTGGGGTAACGACTGCAGGGCAAACATGGATGGTCCGCACGGGGAATCGAAGACTCTCTCATCGGTGTTGACTGAACATGCACCGTGCGTGCCTGGCCACTTGGCTGCAAGGGATAACCGCAAGACGAAGGGCCTTCTGCGCGAAGAACACCCAAATAATGGAAGCGATGCAGATGCCACGGGTGACATGGGCACCAGAAGAAATCGCGACACTTCGCAACAGCCAGAAGGAGGCGCAAAGACTCCTTCAGAAGCCATCGTGCGTCGCTGCCTGCAGCACGCTTTCAAACGATGGCAACGTGCAGAGGCATCCGTAGCGGCAGCATCGCGACCTATGAATCATTCTGAAGGTCTTCGCCGTAACGATGTTCCGTCGTCGGCTGAGGGTCGTCAGCGTGGGGTTTGTGTTCCGGCTCGCTTGGAAAGCGCTGACAAGGTTACTCCGATGGCGGGTGAGGAGAAACCAACCCATCAAGCACCGCTAGGGATTCCAACGACTCGACGTCATAGTTTACATGGTGAAGAGGCCGGGCCGCTGAAGTGGAAGACAAACCTCCTGTCGAAAGACGAATTCCCGCCTCGCCGGGAAGAGCCTTCTCGCTTGCCGGTGGCGCCACCTGAGGTGGGTCGGAGACGTCTCTCCCCGCCAGTGGGCGCACGTCCCTCCGACCGTGGTTCTTTCCGGGGCGCACGTATGCTGCCTTCGCGAAGTCAAGGGGGATATGAAGAACCTTCCCGACGGTCATCCACAATGCTTAGGTTAGACAACGTCTCGGAGGAGGTTGCCACTCCAGCCGTCGAGTCAAATAGTTCGAGGCAGGAATCCGGTGGCCGAGAGGGCAACGTCGTTCCGCCTCCACTTGTGGCTTCGCGTTCTCTTCTCTCGGCACCCGCCGACGTTGGCGCGAAATGCTGGGATTGCCCTTACTCGCCTATGCCCGAAGCTAGCGGCAACGTTTCGTCAGAATGTAAGACGTACCAGACAACGGGCAGGACGAATCGTGAGTGGGAGAGAGGTGTGAACGGAGGCAATGGTTGGGTGCCTGGCAGGTTTGTTGCTGGCTCTCGATACAGTTTGACGGTTCTTGAAGGCTACCTTCACGGAGATGGCTCAGTACGGGCCAGACGAGTATCAAACGGCGAGCCTCCTCTCCCCGCACGGAGCTTTGATGTTTGTTGGCATCCAGAACAAACTGGTGGTGTGTCGACGAAGGAATCCAGTGCTTGCACTTCGACTGCAACAACACCAATGCCGTCATTGGTGTCGCATCAGCAGCGTCGCCCAGGGCATAACATCCCTGCACATTTTGCCGGAGTTGGGACAGGGCGGCGTGTTGCGGGCGCAGCAACATGTTCCAGAAGGAACCCTTTGCTACACCCTTGGACTGTTAGTAACCCTATCCTGGGAGTCATGGAAGTATAGGAGAGCGACAATTGTGCGACGTCGACGGGGTGGGGGGCTCAACACGGGTAGATAGACATTCCCCGTCGATCGACACGTGCACGTTAGTACGTGAAGAACTCGACAAGGCCTAGGAATGTTCTGGTCGGGCCGTTTGAGGGCCAGCAGTTCAGGATTGCTTTGGATAGAAATGTTTCTTGTGAAAACCGCTGCTACTAGACGAAGTATAAAGAGATGCCGATTCCCCATCAGTTCGGACGACGACAATCGGTTTGGGCATTGACGGCGCTGTTGCAGTTGTCACGATACGTGTTGCGCAGACAAATCTTGTGCTAACGAAGAAGGAAACCTCGCGCACGACATCGCGTTCCGATCGAACGGTGAAGCAACACTTGGGTGATACAGTTCAACAGCTATGGCCTCAGCTACTCGAAGGCGAACGCGGGCGACATTGACGGAAAGGACGTGCACCATTGTTGACCAAAAGCGACAAACTCCGACGTACATGTACCAATGAGTCGTACTTCAAGGTCATGATAGGGCTGACTGTTTTGTCGTCTTCTTGGCATCTCGTCTCTTTCGAGCGAAAAGGCTGGTGATGCCATCCGCGGGCGTGAGGTTCAAGTGGAGAACGTGCGGCTCAAACACCGAAAAAAATTGGCGTGAAACATCTCATGTCCTTGAACCAAAATAAACATCTGTACGCCATCTCGTTGCGACAGGCCGCCTCGTGTTCCCGAGCCCGAGGGCTTCTTAAGAACCACGTTCTTACTCGCACTATGAACGTCTTAGCACCAATTCCTCGGGCAACTGGATGTAAAATTCGCAGGTGGGGTCCAGAAGCGCCCATTGAATAACAATAACACGTGCTTCCCAACCACTGCGTTCTCCCGCCTGACCCAAACGTCCCCAACCGTATCCACGCAATTTACTGCACAGTATTGCCCAACACGTTCCGTCCAAACACAGCCAGTCACCTAGGCAATAGAGAAACACCATCACATTCTTTTTGGGCCCCGCTTCCGAAACGCCCCTTTCATGTACTCTGTAAGATCCGTGACCGATGGAGCGCACAGAGCGCTTCAACGACACCATTCCGAAGCGGGATCACAGAGGTTACTATTCGGAATTGCGGCGTTTTCGTTCTCAAGCATGCAAAACGTGGACGGATCCAAATCAGTTGCTGGACGCCCATGGCAAACACAAAACGCGGATGCGGAATAATCTCGCATCGGTCCCCAGTTTTGCAAAATCTAGGATGCTCCACCACGCCAGATGGGCCGCGACGGAATTTTTACATCGCCGCCAGCTCAAGACCGGCTACCAGCAATAACTTACTTTGAATAAATTTACTTACAACAGAGGAAATCCAGATATCCAGAAACAGCTCGAACAAACACAAACGAAGGCCGCCTGGACCCGGCCATCGACAGCATGGGGTGAGTGATCTGACTACACCGACTTTGAGCTGCGATGTCATCGACATCGCCCAAAGGTTCCCAACGAAAACTGCAAGAAGACCTCGCAACGACTTGACACAGACACATCACAATAGCCGAGAGGATACACAACCTGAAGCAATAGACCAACGCGGCAGCCGGACGAAAGTGAGAATCTTGAGCACTTTCGGTCGATTTCATGCTAATGGGGTAGTCGTTGGCGCCTCTTTTGCTGCGTTGCTGCTGCTGCCACCAGAGGAGGATTGGTGCTCCCTCTTGACATGCTTGACGAGAGTGTGGCGGTGGGCATAGGCCATGCCGCAGCCCTTAACCTCGCACCGGAAGCGCTTGCGCCCACCCTATTTGACAGCACCGTGCAAGGGGGAGGAGGGTCACGGTGAAACACAGAAAAATGGGGTGTACTGCACATCAACCATCGGTGTTACAGGAGAAGGACTCGAGAACACGACTAGAATTGCCGTGCGCGCATACAGCCGGGTAATGAGCATGTTCGATACGCCCACACACCGTGAAATAAAGATGTGCGAGTGGGCCACGGCAACGGAGTTCGAAGAATCGAAAAACCACATCACCATTTTCAAAAGAGAAGTACGGGGGCCTAGGCAGCCCATGGTGCTCAACTAGATTCGACTGGACTGAACGAAGAACCTGGCTTCAAGACCGAGCGGGCCGCATCGGTCGGCACATACCACCAACAGTGTCGAATAAAAATACGGTGTATCGCCCTCCCCTCTCCCCCGCCCTCATTCTGTGTCGCTCGACGCACCTCAGTGTGCGCTGTGCGACGGTGAGCGTTAAGGTTCCGCTTCTCCGTGAAGGCCTTCCCGCAGCCACGCACGTTACAATGGTAGGGCCGGATGAAGTCCCCGTCGCCCGCCCTGGCGTGCGTTGCTTGGTGAATCTGCATTTTGTCCTCCCGATCGAAAACCTTGTCGCATACCCCGCACCTGATGGCCAATTCAGTTAGGGGTTCGGTTACGGAAATCTGTTTGGGTGGCAATGACACATAGACTCGCCGACGGCGAAGACCCGGACCCTTTCTCCCACTCCAACACCAACCCCAATCTTCGGTTGCGTAGAGACCTTTGGCGGAGAGTACTGGTAGATACTGCGCGTGATTGGGCGTTTTACTGTTCAAGCACGTGAGTGGTTGGCATGAAGGACCTATATTGGGTCCTAGAAAATACTTGAAGAAGAAGGCACACACGCAATCGGCAGACTGCCCTTCCGCCCGAGGGGTAGCCAAAATAGCGGTCACGAGGTCGGGGGACCAGGACGTTACAAGCTTCGACTGAAAAGGTAGACGGCTACCCTGATCGGCCAGACCAAGCTTCCTGCACTCCGGGCGGTCGTTTAGCTGTGGAAATGCATTGGGGATGTATTTGACACCAACGCCGTGCCCGCAGACAAACAGCTTTCAAGAGCTGTACAGTCGCTCCTGGCTCCTGGCCTTCGCTGCTTATCGGCAACCATTCCAAAACTTGTGACTGACCTAGCCAAGGCTCTCATTCACTCCTGAAGCAGAATGTTGATCATCTTGCTCACCAATCCCCCAACCGCCACCACCCATCACCTCCCCCACCGGTCCAAAACCTCAAGCATCACAACAACTCTCAACCGTATGCGCAGGAAAGCCCCATAGGCCCTTTACATAGCACAGCAACAGCATCAATTCATCCTGTACGCCATCTCCTCACCTGAAAGGATGCTTCTCCTTGAGGTGGAGGTTTAGGCCGGACGCAAGGACGAAGGCCGCCCCACAGCCGTCGAACTGGCACACGAAGCGGGCCTTGTGGGTCTTCTCGTGGGCGGCCAGCTTGCTCGGCCGGTCGAAGAACCGCCCGCACCCAGCGTGGGAGCACCGGTGCTGCCTGCTGTTGAACCTGCGCCACCCCCCCGAGGCTTTGAGCGTTAGGAGCTTCATAGGTGTTCTCGGCACAGACTTCACCGTACATGGACCGAGTATTCCTTTTGAAGCACAAGATTTACCAACATGGACATTACGCCGATAGTTGATAAAACACTGATCTCGGAAAAGAGAGGGTGAAGCCACGGGCGGGTATCCAACCGTGGGGGCAAACTAGAACGAAAGACTTCCACCACAAGCATGAAAAAACATCCAAGGCACAATATTTAGCGCCCATGATCGGCTTGGTTGGCGCGAAGCAAAATTGCCCACCAAAGGCGCGTGACGACGAGTAAATACAGTGGGGCGCTCGGTTTAGCGACCCCCTGTCTAGGGACATGCCCTATTAAGCGACCACAAAGTTCCGTGGCACCGCCGCTCCTCGGTTGCAAAACTGCTACATAGCTGTTCGCTCGCTTTAGCGTACTGGCCTGGATAGCGACCACATTTCGTCGTGACACCAGTTGTCGCTAACCCCCCCCCCCTGTAAAACATATAGCACAGCGACAACGCGCACGGAAGGTGAAAAACCAACAGTGTTTCCTCTTTCACAAGAATACCAGGCAGTGCCGTTGAAGGAGACCAAGCGTTTCATTGAGAGGAAAACGAACACAAAAATGAAGCCAAGGCACGACGTACCGTTCCCGCAAGAGAACAACACTCTAGACATAACTACTGGCACAAGCTGCAAAAAACGTTCGAGACGTGCGCGAAAGGGCTACAGTTCGATCTCCACAACGGCGCCGCATGGATGCCTCCCTCACTTCGATTGGCCGTGTTCCGCGAAAAGGTGTTCCCGCAGCTGCCACTTCTTCGAAAACGACGCGCCGCACACCCCCAACACTCGTTGCTGTTGCTGCTGCTGCTGCTCCTGCTGAAGCCCCCGTTCTGTGGCACCCCAACCGGCCTCCACTCCTCCTACCGACCCTTTCACGCTTGCCACATCCTTCCCTTCATTCGCCTCCCCGCGCGCTTCAGTGACAAGTTCCTCTCCCTGCCGCTCACACATCGACCGCGAAGCGCCAGGAGATGCGGTGGCAACGTCCGCAGCGGCGCCGTCGGCTGCGCTAGCGGCAGACGGGGCTGTTCGAGGCGACACGACCACTGGGTGGTCGCAGGTGTACGGACGAGGGGCCTCGTGAATGGCCTTGATGTGGCGCTGGAGGTGGTAGTTGTCCAAGAAATTCCTCCCGCAGCTCCCGCAGGTGAACTTCCACCCTTGAGCCCCGCCGCCTCCGCTGCCGGAGCCATTCACCGCCCGATCCCTCTCCAACCTCGACGCCTCCAAAAGCGGAGCCGTGGTCGTCTTCATCAAGGGAAGCACGCGCCGAGGCGCCGCTGTTCCCCCTGCCCCCGGCTCCTCGAGCGAGAGGCCCGCTGCTGCGGCCTCGGCGACGAAAGCGGCCGCGCGTTGCCGGGTTTCGGCTTCGCTGCGGGCAGCATTGCCCACGGACGTCGAGAGACCGGCCTTCCGGCGGGCGTGGGAGAGGGTGTGTCGCTCGAGCTTGTCCTTGGTCGCGAACGCCTTGCCGCAGCTGACATGCCCCCCAGGGTCGCAAGAGAGAAAGGGTGGAGGAGAAGGTGTTTGGGTGGTCTCTCAGCACAGATGGAGGGGTGAATGGCAAGTAGAGGAAGGACGTAACCTCGACTCCGCTTGTGCTACCCAGTGTCTTGCTTTCGTGATTGAAAATGGGCGTATATTTCCTCCGCATTACCATGCTACGACCCTCGGGTTCCAAGCGCTTTTCTACAAGTACACAACCGCTGCAGCTTACGCGAGACACGGTAGTGTTGGCATTTGGTTTGGTGCTGATGGAGGCTGATGGAGGGTTTGGAGGGCGGAGGGGATTTCTGCCGCCTAGAGGCCGCTGTGTGTAGCGCACGGCGTACCAAGCTGATCGAAGCGTTCGCTTGCTACGAATTTGACAGAAACGCCGCACGATACGCTGTAGCTACCTCACTTACCCAGCTTCGCTGCAAACGAATGGTTTATCCCCTGTGTGTGTCGCGGCGTGCCGCGCCAGCTTGCAGGCCTTGCTAAACGACTTGCCGCAGATCAGGCATTCGTATCCAGCAGCACTGCCACCTCCCCAGCTGCTGCTGCCGGCGCCAGCAGACCATCGAGACACCAGTCGTTCCTGATGGCGCCGCTGTTGCTGCACTGCGGGTGCCTGTTGCTGTACTGCGGGCGCCTCGTCCTCATCTTCATCATCATCGTCTTCCTCGTACTCACTGCCGCTGTCGCTGTCACCGCTCGGTTCGTCTGCCTCCTCCTCTGCATCTGCATCCTGCTGCTGCAGCGTACAGGAAACAGCTGTGCGTTGTCGCGAGGTGGCCGGGGCGGGCCTCGCCGCCCCCGCATCCTGGTAGGGACGGCGCCGCTTGCAAGACCTGCCATGAGGCGGATCCACACGTTGCATAAGTCCTACCGAAGCCATGTATCTCCTTCTCCCGCACACGGTGGCAGCTGGAGAGGGCTGACCGCTGTAGAGGGTGGAGCCGCAGCAGTCTGAGCTGCCCCCAGCAGCCACGGGACAGACTGGGGGGGGGGGTCATGAAACACGTGGCCCCTTTTGATCATCAAGTTGCTGCTGGTACAGGCAGCCAGCGGCACCACTCAGCTGCTCAGGAGCCTTGTCTTCACCGACCAGAGAACGAAGAGTAATTGCCGAAGAGAGAGAGGGAGAGACACCAGAAATTCTGAATTGGTTGCCGTAGTGCGTGGAGGCTGGCTGTGTCGTCGGCGTAGCCCTGGTCTTGCTTCCTCGGCCACCGACATGTCGGGGATGCAAGTGTCCACGTTTCATGGCGTCAAGATCTACAACCTCTCGTCAGGTACGTAACCTGCTGCTTGCTCCTGTGCTGAGTGCCGCGTGCAGGCTGAGCCCTTTATTTCGGGCTGGTTGACTCTTCTTGCAGACGCCTCTCCTTGTGTATAGTACTGTTTGTTCCACAGTAGCCTTGTCTTTGGCTTCATCTCGCCTGCCTCCAAGCCAGGTTGTACCTCACGGGACTGTCAGCTTTGTGGCGCTGTCTATGGTCTTCGATGATCGAGGTCACTTGCCGCATCCATGGTGATAAGCAACAAGATTCGAGTTTTGCAGCGATAACTGAAACATGTGTTCGCGTCTTTCCTTCCTTATTCTCGCTGAAAATGTCAGGCTTCATGCTCATTCACATGCAGTACGCTGTTGTTGTTGGTTTCGTCCTAGCTATTATATATAATACAAGGGCGCTTCGCGGCGTACCGCTTCGCGGTCGCCGCTACAGTACGCTCGTAGGTTGAATGGCGATGGCAAGTGTGTGCGGGTGGAGTTTTGAAATGAGATAAATAATGCTGCGAAGAGGGAAAAAGTCGATTGTTTGTTCGCAGAGCAGATACGCACAATAGCTAAATTCATATGTTATGCGACAGCCGGAGGCAGAGTATTTATTTGCTCGGAGTAAGATTTTTGATTTTATTAACGAGGTCACTTTCCACGAAAAAGTAGGAAAATAGGCCATAACTTAACCCTTTCGTGACTGGGTTCTTTCTGGATCTTCCGCGTTTTTTTTTGTTCTGCCGGAATCGAATAGACCGCTGAGTCGTGAGCCACACATAACACACACGCTTGAACGTGCGCACGAAGCCTGGCACGAACAGATTCCCACACGGTCAACCGAACGCACCCCGTGGTGCCACAAAGGTTTAGTGCCCACAAGCAGCGGAACCCTCACCACGTGAAGACTGTGATGGGTGACTGATAACTACTGCTGTACTGCTGTGTGTAGGTGCTGTCGGAAAGCGGAGGAGAGAGAGGAGAGGGCGCCGTATTTCGTTACCCCAAACACGATTTCATGATGATGGCATACATGCATACAGCAGCAGCAGTAGACATACATCTTTTGCACAGCCGTTCTACATGTCACGCTACCCCGCCGCCGAAGCAGCACACTAGCGCAAGGCATGGCACCGCCTCCAATGCCAGTTGGTTGGGTGGGAAGTCGTTTGGTGAGAAGAAGCACACACGGAAGTACGGTTTGTTGGGATGCATGCATGCGAAACGAAATGAAAACAAAACGCCCAAGCAAGCGGCAGCAGCAGCACGAGTCGCGCGAGGGATAGACTACGCCTTGTGGTGGCAGCTGGTTGAAGTGGGACAAGGAATACACACACACTCACGCAGGAGAACTGGGGGAGAGGCTTCGTAAGCTTGGCCCTCAGTTCTGCAACCACATTCCCAAGGCAAGGAAGGGCACACAACACAACAGCGAGAACATGATCTTTCGTACCAGATAAACGACAGGGATTATCATGCATACTATCGTCCCTGAAGTCACGAAAACCCTCTCAACAACGCGAAGGCACGGGGGGATGTGCTGTTGCTGTCCCTTGCCAACGTGCGACGCAGGGATGTAGTCCGATTCCACAGCAGGGGTGTCCATAGCGCTCGTGCGAAAAATCGCGACAAGCAGGAGGAAAAACGGCCTCATGATCGCGTTTCTGCGTGCTGGACTCGAGGTCCACAGCAACGCGGGATGCAGGGTGCTGCGGAGCATTGCAACTCCCAGGCTTTCAATTTTCTGTATAGGGGACGTGCTGTTGCTGTCCCCGGTCGTTACTTTGTTTTTTTTCGAGCGGTCTAAATAGTCGTACCGTCGAGCCGTCGTCGATGGAGGTACCCACAGCGTACCCACAGCTCAATTCGGTTCCAAAATTGTCGCATATAAGAGTTATCGTGCATGCTAGTATGCACGGTTCGGGGGTGTAGTCACGAAAGGGTTAACATACTAAATAGATCAACCTCTTGACCACACAATAGAAGAAACGCCTCTGACTCAAAAAGAAAACAGAGGAGGAGCTACCCCTAAAATACTGTACTATTCTTGAGACATGAGGGGTTACGGGGTGGGGGAGGGGAGTGAGTGAGTGGTGTGCCGAATAGTATTACTGGAGAAAGATTCACCAAGCAAACAGTTTTTTTCTCGCTCTTCCCCCTCTCCCATGTGCTACCCATTCCCTCAGCGAGACGTTGTATGTACTAGTAGCTGAAAAAAGTTCGCTTCTTCCAGGATGTATGTGTGGTCTTCATATGTATGTATGTATGTGATCTGATGTACAGCCGTCGGTGGTGAGAATCGGGGTTGGTTGAGTACGGAAGGCGAGGACAAGAAGCAGCACAAATCATTACACGGTAGTTTTCCAGCACGTTGTCTGTTTTTATTATTTGCATCGACCGCGCTAACCGGCTGACCAATGAAAAGACGTAGTTTCGGTGCGGTTGAAAACACAACACATACTTTCTAAATGTCATTAACCGGGACCCCGTGAGCGGCGGCATGGGGGAGACCAACCTATTCTCCGGATCAACAATAGAAACGGTAGTAACAGAAGAAAACTGCACACACACACGTCTACGAAGTCTGCTACCTTGTACTCGATTTCGTTTTGGAGTGCGTTCACCATCGTCATCCTCCTTCCTTCCAACCCTATGGTCGTTATCACCGCAACTTCTCGACATGTCGCCTCTAGCCCTGCGTCGTTTGTGGTGTGTGTGTGTGTGTGTGTGTGTGTTGTTATTATTAGCATCGACAGCGCTTACCGGCTGACCAATCAAAAGACGTCAGTGCAAGCGGGTAAAAATCAAGGTCCCTGGAAGGGGGCCAAAATTCGAAAATGCGCAATGCGCTTGATGCGAATGCCAATACGACTCTCTCTACATGTTATTTCACGTAGACACACATCTCAGCTACACAAATGCCCTCGCTCGAATCTAGGAAGCCACTGATGCAAAGAGCGGAGGACAGCAAAAGGGTTATTTCAAGCCCAGCCGAAGCCAGGATATCGTGGTATGCTGCATCTCCCAATTTGATAATCGTACACTCCCAAGATCCAACAGTCATCGTGTCAGCAGCTAGATTACTCAAACAAAATAGCAACACATACACGGCCATAGCTCCACACATGCCCTCGTCCGAACCTAGGAAGCCACTGATGCAAAGAGCGGAGGACAGCGAAAGGGTTATTTCAAGCCCAGCCGAAGCCAGGATATCGTGGTATGCTGCATCTCCCAACGTGATACTCGTACACTCCCAAGATCCAACAGTCATCGTGTCAGCAGCTAGATTACTCAAACAAAATAGCAACACATACACGGCCATAGCTCCACACATGCCCTCGTCCGAACCTAGGAAGCCACTGATGCAAAGAGCGGAGGACAGCAAAAGGGTTATTTCAAGCCCAGCCGAAGCCAGGATATCGTGGTATGCTGCATCTCCCAATTTGATAATCGTACACTCCCAAGATCCAACAGTCATCGTGTCAGCAGCTAGGTGACTCAAACAAAATAGCAACACATACACTGCCATAGCTCCACACATGCCCTCGTCCGAACCTAGCAAGCCACTAGGAAGTCACGAGGGAGCCAAGTCCTGCTCGCAGGTTCTCTTGGCTTTCCTTCAGGTGAACACTTCCAGGAATTCAGTATCCGCAGCCGCCGCAGTAGTACTGTACTGTGTAGTAGTATTATTGCAGGAAATCCAGGTTGTACCCACCCGTTGTCCAAAGAAAGATTTGTGATTCCGTGAGAGAAGGAGATACCACCGCCGTCGAAGGGTCGAAGGCACTGTCTGCCAGATGTAGGCTGTGAGAAAGATGGAGCCACCTATGTGTTCTTAGCCTGCCCGCCCGTGAGGGTCGTGACGAGGCCGCTGTGAAGGATGTGTGTGTGTGTGTGTGTGTGTTTTCGTCCTTTTCATGATGGCGACAGTCCCCCCATTTTTCGTGGTGAGACGTGAACTACACTTTTCAGCAGATGTAGAGTAACCGGTCGCCCCGGTGGTCTCTAGTGGTATCCTCGTAATCCGCTAGTCGCAGAGGTCGTGAGTTCGAATCCCCATGGGGTGAAAAATCTACGAAATGTGCGGGTGAAAGCGAGACATAGCTGACAAGCTCTCGTGAGTACCAAACTTCGACTTTAGCACCGTTGACGAGGGAAAGGGGCGGCTGGACCCTTCTCGCGATAAAACATAATTCAGCACGCACCGCAGGAGGAAGGTGGGGCATGAGAAGAAATAAAAAGAAGAAAATAGCCCTGGTGTTTATTTACCCCCTCCTGTGTGACCCTGGATAGTTGTAGTTGTACGAAAAAATACACTGAAAAGTGTAGTACTCTGTGTGTGTGTGGTTTCGTTCTATTTATTTGATTATTATGGCGACAATCCCCCCATTTTTCGTGGTGAGACGTGTACTACACTTTTCAGCATATGTAGAGTACTACACTGTTCAGTGTATTTTTTCGTACAACTACAACTATCCAGGGTCACATAGGAGGGTATAAACACCGTTTTTTTTTTTTGCTTCTTTTTATTTCTTCTCATGCCCCACCTTCCTCCTGCGGTGCGTGCTGAAGAATTGTATTTTTATCGCGAGAAGGGTCCAGCCGTCCCTTTCCCTCGTCAACGGTGCTAGCGTCGAAGTTTGGTACTCGCGAGAGCTTGTCAGCTATATTTCGCTTTCACCCGCACATTTCGTAAATTGTTCACCCTATGGGGATTCGAACTCACGACCTCTGCGACTAGCGGACTACGAGGATACCACTAGACCACCGGGGCGACCGATGGTGTGGTGGGGAAGGTCGTCTGGCTCGGAGCTCTTGCTCTCGTCCATGTTGTTTGTGTGTGTGTACACTGCGTGTTTAGTAAGCAAGAGCAAAAAAAAAACGCTGTGCACTCCTCTACTATCGTTCGTAAGGCACGGTTCCGGGGGGGGAGGGGAGTGAGGGAGGGAGTGTGTCGAATAATGCAACTTGAGAAAGATACACCACGCAAAACAGCTTTGCTCTCTCTCTCCCCCCCCTCTCCCATCCATGTGTTACTCACCCCCTCGGCGAGACTTTGTACTTTTTTATTTATTTTGCAGCTGAACAAGGTTCGCTTCCTCTAGGGTATGTGTGTGTAAGTGTGGTCTTCGTATATATGTGATCTGATATGCAGCGGTCGATAGTGAGAATCGGGGTTGGTTGAGTACGGGAGGCGAGGAAAAGAAGCAGCATAAATCATTATACACGGTAGTTTTTCCAGCACGTTGTGTGAAGTGTGTAGTAAGCAAAGGCAGAGAAAAATAGGTGACAACTTTTTGCCGCTTTATGAAAGTATGGCAGCAGCTGCAGCAGGTAGTAACATTGCTATATATGCTCCGCCAGAGGGGTTTGGGAGTCAGGTGTGACTGTAGAAGTTCGTGTGTTGGTGCGTGTTGGTGGAATGCGGAGTATGTTCCTGTAGCCGCTCTACAAGAAACAGCAGCAGTTTGTAAAGTACTTCCTCCACGAAACGGAGGAACAAACAACGTGTTTCATGTTTTTTTTTTCTCGGGCGTGTGTGGTGTTGCAGACAGCTGTGCGCACGACACCGGCCGCTAGCCCCCCCGCTTTTTAGCCGGGATCGAAAAGAAGACGCACTGCAGCAGTAGAGTTCTTTGTCCCATGTCATGCGGAGACTTTGTGGCTTGGTTGGCGTGCGTGGTAATAAGGTGTGTAGCGTGTGGCCAGCGCACACCCACCACGTCAGTCAGCCGCTTGCCAAATGTGTGTATGAACGGCCTGCACTGTCAAGAAATCAGGGCGTGATTGGTGGATCCATGGTAGATATTGGAGACGCGACTTTCTGCCCTCGCTAGCGCTGCCCGCAGTCCGCCCCGAGAGCGCGCGGCACGCCGGGAGAGCCCTCGCAACGCAGGGCTATCGGTAGGTGCAAGTCTCGCTTGGAGGCGAGGTCTACGGGCGGAGAAACCGCGAAAAGAGGGCTCTAGGCTCACGCGAACATCAGGATTGCATTTCCTGCGATCTCGTGAGCCCTCAGCCCGCAGGAAATCCGTCTATCGGTCTATGATGGTGACAGTGCAGTCCTCCACATTTTCGTGGTGAGATGTGTGTACCACACTTTTCAGTGTATGCTGTGCACACTTTTTCTCACCTCTCGGGACTGGGGACGCTCAGGATAGCTTGTGAGCTTGTGCGTCGTTGACAGCGATCGTACTTCGCATCTTTGGTTTCGATTTATCCACGCTGTTCGATACATGAAACAGATGCCCGACATAACGAATAGCAGGCGATGTATATGGTTGAACTTTCGTCGGATTTTCGTGAGGGTAGCGCAGCAGCCAAGGACTATCTTCCCTGTCGGAGAAACGCGGCAGGATTTCGATCCTGGCTGCCTGTTTGTTGTTTGACATCTTGAATGCATGTAGTTTCTTTGGGAAACCTGTAGTTCCTAGGACAGCAGGAAAACCATCTTAGAAAAAAGCTAGTGGTAGTTCGAGACAGAGGTTTCATCCCCCTGCAATCTCCCTGCTTACTATTAATAAGAAATTAAACATTGTACAGAGGTGTTAAGAAACTCGTACGAGAGGAAAGTGGCTTTCGGGAGTGTTGGCACTGCTGCTGTAAGTGTAAATCCATGTGCCGTGGACGGCAATCACGAATTACACGCATCTAAATGATGGAATAAACTCAACCAACGTCACAAAGGCTCTCTTGACGTAAAACATCAGCAACAGCGGCCTCCCTAATCGCGATTCACTGCTTGCGGGCCACGCGCGTTCCTGGGCTTGCAGGGAAAACCTTGCCGCAATGGCTCTCCGAGAAGAAGCGGCGCTCCCTGTCGAAGGACGTAGAGTACCGAAGGAGGATCGAGCTGCTGCAGGACTTCGACTTCCCGACGGCCTCTCAGAAGGTCTGCGTGTCGCCGGACGCGCAGTACGTTATCGTCGCGGGCACGTACCCGCCGCAGATCAAGGGTGAGCCGCCCGGTGATTCCGGCTCGTCGAAGAAGCCAGGCTGCATGGTCTCGTACGAGTTGGATGGTCGGTCGTCTAGGTTTTATGTTCTGTGTTAAACGAGTGCGCGACCACACCCGTTTTTTTTTTGCCGCCGATGTTGCGGCACCACTTCAGCCTTAAAGCGGCTATTTATTTTTTCGCGTAGTTGTTTTCCGATTTCAGCATTTCTCCGCCTGGTTTAGACGTTGGTGATCTTCAAAGACGAACAAGTCAAAGGGCACGCACGTAGATTCGAAAATAGGTCAACTCACGCCTCCTTAGAGGGTTGCCTCAATTCGCAGTCGCTTGTCGTCGTCAGGATTTCTGAAGCTGTTCTACGCAAGTTTTCGCGTCGGATGAGGTTCCCTGCTCTGTTCAGTGTGCGTGTGTTGGCCTCGACCATCCTATTGCCAAGCATCCTTCCTCCCGTCCTCCGCCTTCCACACCCCAACAGTATTCGAGGTGGCCGACCTGTCGATGAAGTTCGAGCGCCACCTCGACTGCGAAGCGGTAGACTTCATGCCGCTGGCCGAGGGCTACGAGAAGCTCGCGTTCCTATTGGCCGACAGGACGCTGGCATTTCATGCGGGCTACGGCAAGCACCACTCCGTCCGGATACCCCGCTTCGGCAGGTCGCTGGCGTACCAGAGGGAAACCTGTGAGTTTTGACTTACGTGGCGGCTGCATGGTTTTCGTTTTTTTTCTTGTTTCCTTCCCGTCTGCTGTCCTTCCCGTCTGCTGTTGTCGCACGTAGACTGGTGTACAAAGTTAAACTCTACCTTATGGTTCTACTCTTCGCGTCTAAGGGGAGCCCGCGCTGGGGGTGTTCGTTGATATCCCAAGAGATGGGTCGATATGCAGGAGTGTTTCGCACAGATCCAAGTACGGTTTCGTCACGCGCGTAAACTCTCTTGCGAGTTGTGCGACGCTCGGCACGATTATTCGATGGGCCTACCGGAGAGGCACAGGGGCCATCGCGCTGATTCTGCCGTTACCTTTGGCTTAGCATTGCCTTCGTGAACAAGCACCAAGGCACGGACGTCAACGAAGGAACACATGGCCGTTTTTCCTCGAGGTGATAGTGCAAACCACTCCATTCAACTGTATTGCCGAGACCTCTATTTTGACGAGTTGGCGAAACGATGTTTGTATTCTTTCTCTCTACTGTACCTTGCCGTTGTATTCTGAGGACACCTCGTGGCCTCCCTCCCGAAGAAGATTAGTATATATTGTACGGCGGTGCCTCTGTCGACTTATTACTGTTTTTCACGTGCTTGGGTTTTTCTGCCAGGCGATATGATGGTGGGGTGTGGCGACGGTGAGATTCACCGATTTAACCTGGACCAGGGGAGGTTCCGTACTGCCATGACGTTGCCTTCAGGGTCTGCTTCGTCTCAGTGGTAAGAATGTCAAGACGTGACGACACGGCGCGGTATGAAAATGAACCTCGTATGTTTTCCATGTGTTCCTCGTCGCATTCGCTCATGTTGGGGGTGGTTGCGGAGGTAGTAGCGCTGCTGCTGCTGCTACTGCTGTTGTCTCTGCGCCCCCCCAGTCTGTATCGATCTCTCGTGTTGCAGTCGTGTTTGAGGAATTCGTTACGTGTGGTTATCACTCTCCACAATCGGCACACCGACACATCTTTGCCCCCCCCCCCCCCCCCCCCCCCCCCCCCCCCCCCCC
>CACKRE030003967.1:280337-295099 GCA_902602495.3 Ectocarpus sp. CCAP 1310/34
TTGCCTAGGAACCCGGCGGCTGGGATCAACAAGATCGAGCTCTGCGTAGTGCACCAGCTCTTGGCGGCCGGCACCGACGACGGCTTCGTGCACTTGTGGGACTCGCGGCAGGGCCAGTCGGGCGGGGGGCGCGCGGTGGCGAGCCTGGACCTCAGGGACTCGGTGGACGCGGCCGCCGTTACGGCCGCGGAGCAGACGCTGGGAGGGTTCCAGGTGGGTAGAGAGAGCTTCGTTCTCTGCTGGCATTGGATATGGTGGTGGTGATGTTGCTGGTGCTCCTGCTCTCGGGTTGTGTGGGGATGAAGGATGGTGCGCAGCACGCCACCTGGTGTGGGAGGTACTCGGGTGTTGGCGCAGGCATCTTCTCCGCTTTGCACCGCCTGCGCCATAAAAGGGTGGCCGCCGACAGCCCGTTGCTTTTGCGCGAGAGCAAGGGCGTCTCAGGTGTCCTGGTGCGGGTATTCGAATTGTAGCATGGCCGGGCAGTGCGGAAACTTACCCTACTCGGGATTGGCAGCGGCTCTGTTGCGCCCGCGATAGTCTGATCCCCCCACTTTCTAGCCTCTGTTCTAGTTTGCAGCAGCCCATCCGCTGCTGTTTCGCCCCGTGATGCCACCCGTCACCACACCTAGTAGACCTGCGTTCAAGTGTTTCTTATTTTTTTCTGTCGTGAAGTGCTGCTACACTAACTTGATTGACGACGAGGATCGGCACAAGCCAGCTGCTGCTGCTGTTGGATGTTTTCCACGTGTATTTTTATGCCACGTGTCCCCACCAAGCCTTCACCCTTTATGTCACGCGACACAACAAATTTTAGGATGTCCAGGCTCAACGAGCAAAACAGGTTTATTCCTTCGAAGTTGAGAACAAGTGCTCAGGATCCTGTGTGTGGTGCCCCAAATAGAACAGACGAGACGAGCCTTGGGGTAAAGCAAGAGGTTCTCAAAATTGGATGCATTTTTTCACGCAGTGCGCTGCCATCCATACTCTTACGTTTGGATACATTTTTTCACATATTGCGCTGGCACCCACCGCAGGTTTCTACCGTGGCTTTTGATACCGACGGGCTCACGATGGGAGTGGGCACGAGCTCGGCTCATTGCCTGACTTTCGACCTGCGGTCTTCCAGGCCGACCTTTGTGAAGGAGCACCAGTACGGCCTCCCGATCACCGGGATCAAGTTCCACCAGGTGTGTACAGTAGCGATTTTTCCGACCGACACCTTATCTGTTACTGGTACAAGCCGTTACATGACTTTGGCAGAACTTCAGTGTCGTATCACTGTGGTTTATGTGGTGATGTCGTCGTTCAATCAGCGGAGACCGAAACAGCAGAAACACTTGTACAGCCCTAGCCTTTGCCGTTCAGGTAAAGGTGTTAGATTTTGTTCGGAAACACGTCGTTGCTGTTGTTCGTACCCCGTCTACTGAGCTCAGATGTTGCTGTGTGTGTGTCGCGTCATCTTTGCCCTGCTGCTCCGCCTCTGTAGGGCACAGAGAGGCGAGTGCTGAGCTCGGACGCGAAGACCGTGAAGATCTGGAACAGGGACGATGGGGCGGTGGTGACCAACGTAGAGACACCGGCGGATATCAACGACGTCTGCGTGGCGCACGACGCAAGGTGGAGTGTGGTTGCTTGCAGTGACTGGCATCGGCAATGACGACCGGCTTACCGATGAATATTCTTGTCCGGGAGCTGTTCCTATAAGCCAATGAAAAATATGTCGCTCGTCTCCAGTAAAGTGAAATGGTGTTTGCGCCCACGCGTTTGCGGCATCCCCATGGTGGAGAGACATTGCGGGGGCTTTTTGAGAGGATCAAAGAGTTTGGTTGTCGTTTCTCAAATGGGACTGGGATGGGACGGGAGAGTCGGGGTACTTTTTTTAGTTTGCATGCTGCCGTGCTCGAACTATATCGCACCGACAGAGTCATGGCACTGTCAGGAGCACTCACCGACCACAGTTGTGTCGAGGAGTGTCGCATTGTCGGTGGAGACTGAGACTTCTTTTTCGACCTGCAAGCGTCACAATTTACGTCGCTGGTCAACTATTGTAGAGCGTACGGATGCCTTGAAACTCCTGCTGTTGGCGGTGGCTAATTCGTCCATTCTGTATGACTCCGTAGGTAATGGCCCCGTAGCTAGCCACTTGTGAGGTCTTCCCGCCGACATCAATCATGGCAACCCGTTCCGGTTTCAATACGAGTAGCCCATCGTACAACACTCCGGATCCATCACTCATCTGTGCCGGACCCTTGTCGGTGAAGAGAGATTCTATTTTTGTACGAAAAGTAATGAACAAGATGTAACGCCTCCTCAGGGGCGACTCGAGGCTCCCCAACACAATGAATCCATCGCTACTCTATCCAGGACATCTATCGGTGGATGAGATTAGTTACTTGCTTTGTTTTTTTATAAACAATTCTTTGAAGAACAAAACACTCTTCCTCAGGGGCAACTCGGGGCTCCTGAACGCCATGAATCCATCGCTACTCTATCCAGGACACCTATCGGTGGATGAGATGCGTTGCTTGTTTTTTTTTTTCAATAAAAATTCTTTGAAGAGCAAAACACACTTCCTCAGGGGCGACTCGGGGCTCCTGAACACCATGAAATCCATCGCTACTCTATCCAGGACACCTATCGGTGGAAGAGACGAGTTATCTGTTCTGTTTTTGTTAAGAAACAATACTGAAGAATAAAATACACTTGCTCAGGGGCGACTCGGGGCTCCTGCTAATGGCGACGGAGCAGTCCCGGGTCCTCTCGTACTACGTCCCCGCGCTCGGACCGGCCCCGCGGTGGTGCTCCTTCCTGGACGTGCTCACGGAGGAGCTGGAGGAGGAGCAGGAGGCGTCCGTCTACGAGGACTACAAGTTCGTCACGACCGCAGAGGTGGGTTGTTTTCGCGGCCCTGGTCTTGTTGTTGTACGTTTCCTGGTTTTTCCTGTGTGTCCTGAATTGCGAATTCGGTAGCCGTGTTGAGTAGAGCTCTTTTTGTTGTTGATGTGCGTGCTCGGTCCAGTCTTGCACGTCTCGGTGGGCTCTTGTTCCTTTTTGTGTCCTAGTTCTAGTTGATTCTCTCTGGAATGCCGTATCGAGTAGAGCTCTGTTAGTGTGATTTGTTCGCTCTAGTCTTGCTGTCGTACGTGTCCCCGTTGCCTGTTTGTTCCTTTGTGTCCTGACTTGATGATTAGGATGGATGAAAAATGCCGTATTGAGTCGAGCTCTGTTTTTGTGTATCTAATCTTGCCGTTGTGCCTTACCCGTCTTCCTGGTTGTTCCTAGGCGTTGTGGCTTTTGCTAGTTCAGTCTGAAATACCGTGTTGGGTAGAGCTCTGTCTTTGTTGTGTTTGTGCTCCAGTCTTGTTGTAAGCGTCCCCGTTGCCCGTTTGTTCATGTGTGTTGTAGCTTTTGGTGGTTCAGTCCGAAATGCCGTGTAGCAGTAGAGATCTACTTGACGTTTGTTTTCCCAGCTTTTTTCTTCAACCGACAGGAGTAGTGGTCCCTGAACGGTGAAATCACGTCACACAGATGGGAATATGAAAGTGGTATGTTTCACACTCTACATTCATGGTACAAGGGCCGGCCATGTCCGTTGGCACTATTGTGCAGCCTCGTCAAGGGTCTACTACTGTTGTATCGGGTTGTGCCATATACCCCTCGTTCGTATCAGTTGGTCGTAACCTAGGCTTTGTCTTGCTTCTTGTCGTACGCTACTGCTGTCTAATTTACGTTTGCTTTGTCTCGGTTGCGTGCTTGCCCCATAAGGTGGAAGAGCTTGGCGTGTCGAACCTCGTCGGCACTCCGTTACTCAGGGGCTACATGCACGGCTACTTCATGGACATGAAGCTGTACACAAGGTAAAGGCATCGTAAGGCCTGTGGCATTTTTGAAGAATTTTGTGTGGGTGTGCGTAGGCGGAGGAGAAACGGCGAGCTCCGCGTGCTTGAATGCCGAGCAGGATCGGAGTTTACACGACGAAGCTATATACCGTGGGTGGCACGAGATATCACACCCCCGGACCGATTTTCAAAACTCGATGACTCCAAATCAGCGGCGGTGCCGAAAGTGGCGGCGTTGGAACCGTCTCACCAAGAGCTTTCGGACAACGTGTCACATGTTTGGTGCATCCTAATCGTCTTGGAGTTATCGAGATTTGAAAATGCGGTCCAAGGGGGTGGTGTGATATGTTACGTATTGTCACCAACGGTATGACCCCGGCGTGTAGTGTCCTGATGGTGGCCATGTCCGGGGATGGCGAAGATCCCAAGACATGGGTCGGCTACGGCCATCTCTCGCGTCGTGCCTTGTTGTGTAGCGCATTGCTCAGCGGTCACGTGCGGAACGCGATCGAAGCCTACGCCGGTATCCAGCCTCTTCAGCACGACTTCTTTAAGTGCTTAAACCTCCCGACGTTTAATCGTTCGCTGTCCTGCTCCCGCCCCCCCCCCGGTTTTCTGTGGCGGGTATTTGCTTTTTTGTGGTGGTCCCGTGGGGGCTGGGTCCCGTGGGGGCTGTTGGCGTTCTTGTCTCCCAGGCTCAAAGCGGTTTCGGAGCCGTTCGCGTACGAGGAGTACCGCAAGAAGAAGATTAAGGAGAAGATGGAAGAGAAGACCAAGAGCAGGATATCCATCCGGACTAACCTTCCCAAGGTACTTACGCGGCCCACCCACCCGATGCGGTTGCTTTCGGCACCACCGGGCGCGTGCTCGTCTTTGGTGTATTATGGCGGGTATTTTCTGAGGGATTTGTTTTTGGTTCCGGGTACACCGCCTTGGCCTTGTTTTTTTTTTTGAACGCTTGTTGCCCTTTGATTTGCCGCCGCTTTCGTTGTCTGTCGCAGTCGAGTTGCTGTCGCTCTGTTATTTGGGTGGCTTGGCGTGAACAAGAGTGTGCCAGCTTTGCTGAATATTGAAGCCGACAGCGGATGCTGCGCACCGAACGTTTTTCTCCTCGGGCTGGACTGATGACCTCTGCGCCTGTGTTTTTTTGGGCAGGTCAACCGGGCGATGGCAGAGCGACTCCTGGACAAAGCGGAGTCGGGGGACAAGAAGAGGAAGGCCAAGCTGGAAGGCGAGGAGGGAGGTACGAAAGTCTGAACCGGACAAGGATTTCGATGTTTGTTGCTGTTTCTGCTGATGCTGCTGACACTGCTGTTCTTGGTAATGTCGCTGTGGTTGTTGCCTGTTGTTGTTGCTGTTCTCGTATTTGCTACACGTGTTGGCTTTTATTGTGTGTATGCAAACGATGCCGTAAGCCCAACCCTGGTATTGGCGATCCCATGAACAACGAGCGCCCACCTGTGTGCATCCAACCCATGCTGTACTTCGGCTACCGGTTGGATCCTCCCTTCACCGTTGTCAACACCGAACAAAATCTCACCCGTCACCCGTCAATGACGAACGCATTGCACATGAGCAGGCGGCGGCGGCGGCGGTGTTGCTGTCTCGAGCAGTAACCCCCTCGGCGACGACCGTTTCGGGGCGATGTTCGAGTCGGCGGAGTTCGAGGTGGACCCGGAGAGCGAGGAGTACGCCAGGGCCCACCCCACTTCGGTCATCGCGAACAAGATGGTGAGCGAGGCCGTCGCCGCATTTTTTGTGCTCGCTCTCATGTTGCTGTAGCGCTTGTGCGGACAATAATCGTGTCGCACCGTCTTTCGTTGATACCTATGAAAGTGTTCCTTGCTGTTTGTCGTCACTCTACTTATGTTTCCTTTTTTTCTTGTTTTCATGTCCTCCCTGCCTACTCTGCTGTGTTGGGTACCTTGATCTCGCCTTTGCTGTTGCTTTTGTTTTTGTACATCTGGCTGTCTGCCCATCTGCCGCCTCTTTGTCCTGTTTGCTCCGTTACTCCCATGCCCTGGTGCGTAGTGCCTGGTGCTGGTACGTTACCCTTTGATGTTTTCTCTAGGCGGGTGTGGGAAGCGTCCTCCTTTATTTTTGTTTTTGTTTAGTTTTGATCGGTTTCCGAGGGCTCTTTTCTCGAACGGTCGGTGCGGTAGCTGTTCTTTTCTTTGTATCATTTTGTTTTCTTGTTCCGAGTGGTTTGTACCCTATTTTTGTTTTGTTTCCCCGCGGCGTCGTATGTGCCGGGTTTTGAGACCCGGGCTCCCCATTTTTTGTGGACTATGGAGCTAATATGAGAAACAACAACAACATTCATTCTGATCATTTCGACAGGGTAGGCGCCATTTCCAATCTGTGCTCACACAGAAGGCTTCCCCGTGAGCCCCTCCCCCCCCAACTCTCCTGCAGTGCTCGCCTTCGATATTTGTTCTCGAGAAGATTGCTATAGAATTTTCTGTATCTTGTTGAAGAACCCACCCCAGAGCGCGACTCGCGAACCCTGGCTCGCTTCACGGGCAACGGGAAGGATTTCTCGCTATCCTGCACGCCGAAGTGCTCCACACCGGCGTTTCTGTACCCCCCCCGGCCAGTGGACAACCACCCTCGATCGATCAATGCTTGCCATGTATACCGGGTTCCCCGCCCACGCCAAACATTCTCCCTCGCGTATCCTCGTCCGAACTCCCACACGCGACGAGCGCAGAGACAGAAGACGGAAGACGAGGCAGAGTCCGAGGACGACGCGATCGAGGACCGGTTCACCAAGGTCGGCGGCATCAACAAGGGGGCGTCCAGCAGGCATGGCCGCCCCCTTGCCCGGAGCGACTCGGACGCCGGGTCGTCGTCGTCGGATGACAGCTTCAGCGAAGAGGAAGGGGGGGATAGGGCAGCGGGGTCGGATTCCGATGGTCCGGTGAGTGTCGTGTGCTGTTCGATTGTTTGACTCTGCGTCGGCCACCTACGCTCATGACGGGTTTCTACGACCTGCATCGACGTTTGGTCGTATTCGTTCTTGTTTTGATTGCGTTCGATCCTAATACGGATGTCCAATGGAGCTCGAGTTGAACGCCCTTCTCTCTCTCTCTTCACCTCTGTCAATTTTCGCTTCTCGAAATACGCCGTAGGCTACGGGCCGCGCCGGGAAGGTTAGGAAGAAGGGCGACGTGGTCCCGCGGAAGAAACGAGGTCGCGACGGAAAAACAACGAAGGGAGGGAAGCAGAGCCGTGCCAAGCCGGGCTTCTACGAGCTCAACGATGAAGAGGACGCCGCCACGGCGGCGGTGGGGCTGGGGGGCTCGAGAGACAAGCAGGCGCAGGCGCAAAGGCGGAGGTAGGAATTTATGCGTTGAAGGAGTTGCCTGCCGCTAAAACCAGGGGGTGCTGCAGGTCGGAGAGAGCACGCGGAGATGTTGCCACGACGCTCGCGTTGCATGTACCCGGGGTATTGTTCTAGTGACATCAGTACTTTGCGGACAAAAATGTCGTCGATGGGGTGTGTGAAAATTTTCATGTACTCCCCAGTTTTTTTGGACATGTAGTTGTCATGTACACGTCTGAGAGAGAGGCAAAGAACGACGCGTATGCTTAGTCACAGCCCCCCCCCCCCCCCCCCCCCCCCCCCCCCCCCCCCCCCCCCCCCCCCCCCCCCCCCCCCCCCCCCCCCCCCCCCCCCCCCCCCCCCCCCCCCCNTACCCCTACTTTCGATCGCGGTACACGAACATTTTCTACCCAGGGTACGAGCCATCCCGCTGGAAGAGCGGATCAGCGAGGCCGCGAGAAGCGAGGGAGCAATTGTCGACGACCGCGTCATACGCACCAACGCGGGAGTTGTTAGAGAGTTCTCCTACGCGCCGGCCAAGGGTCGGGGGAGGGGGAAGGGTAGAGGTGGGGGCGTTGAAGACCGAGGAGAGCGGGGCAGGGAAGAGGGAAGTCGACGGAGGGGGGGTGGCGGTGGAAGGGCTCGCGGGCGCGGGAGAGGGAGAGGGTGATGAAAAAACGAGCGAGAGCCGCGGTCTGCAGGTAGAGGTCTCCTTTGTATCATAGATCGAGCAAATCGTTTGCTTTGGATGCACCGACGAGTGGTGTCGTGTCGATGTTTTAGTCGAAGATTTGTATGTGGTTGCGGTGAACGCCTTCTGAACACATCTTCGTTCCTTTCGCGGGATGGTTTCAGTAGATGCCCGATTGGCACTTGGTTTGGAATTTTTGCGCGTTTAATCAATTTCAGTTAGAGCGCATGTCAAAAAGATATTGCTCCACCGGTGGGGTATACAATTTGTAGTCGTTAGCAGCATCGAAAGTGTTGAGCGATTTCCCGAGGGAGCGGCATGTCGTGGCGTTAGGGTACGATACCATCAGGGCAGACATGCATTTCTTGTCGACTGCACGGCAAATCTGCGGTAGAATCATAAAGAAGCAGCAAGCAGTGATTGATGTGCGTTCAGCTGGCGCCTCGCCTCTTTTTGTGCCTGGGAGTGAGCCATGATAGCGAGCGACTGAGAGAGGACGGACGAAAAGGAAACGGATGAACTCCAACGGATCCGCTACCCTGCACGTGGCAGTAGGATTCGCTTCACCCTGAGACCATCTCACATCCGTTTTCATGTTCGGATGGACGCAACAAATGAGCAAAAAGAACAAGGATGAGAAGCCTTTAGTTTAGTCTGCGTGGGATGTTTGAATTTGCGATGAGTGGACGACACTTCTCCCTCTCTTTCGCGTGCCTTAGCTCCCTCTAATGGTAGCACTCACCGCCGGCGACGCCGACTCAGCTGCAGCGGTGGTAGTATGAGTACACCACAGATCTATATCTGCCTCTGGCACCTCTCTAGTCTGTTACAACTCCGTAGAATCGAGGTGCGCATCATCACACACACTGTTTTTTACATGTAGCAAAGCCTCGTGGTGACACGTTGACCCTGCCACACGATCCTCATATCCTCATCATGCAAAATAATACAGTTGGCGCCCGCAGTTAAGAAACGCTTATTTCAGGTCCAGCCTCGAATTCTTACTGTGGGCTATAAACTCAGCGGATGTCGTTCAGTTTCTTGTTTCAAGTTTCTTATTTTTTCGTGCAGCCAAATCCTGCTGATTTTTTTTTTTTTGCCTTCCGACAAAAAAAAAATGCACATGTACCTCAGAAAACTTCCACCTAATGTCTCATACTCTACATGAATATTAAACCAATACGAAGTACAACAACATATGTAGGACTTATTTCTACTGTCACTTACATTGTAAAAATATCTCTTCAATTTGAAATAAAACAAATAACAATCCTCATGGTATCCTATATGCGTTCGTAAGCTTGCTAAAACACTACTGCGTTCATGTCCTCTTGTAAAAGCTGAAATCCAACAAACGCTTTGATCCATGCTACATCTCCGTGTTGGAAACGCCCTTTCTTCTCCGTTCATGATAACATCTTACCCTATTCTACGCACATCTGTCACATCTACTCTCAAACAAGACGCCAACTTCAAACGAAAACGCGTTCTACGATGCGTCTACACTTACTTCATCCCCATATCATTGGCGTTGACTGGTTCGAGGTCTGAATTTCTTTCATCGGCAATTTCTTATTTCTCTGCTTGCATACTACACAACGTTCCAAATATACAAATGATTTGCACTGCTTTCCTCGACCCCCGTACTCAACCCCGATTCTCACTACCGACGGCTGCACGTAAGGCCACTCCCTAGAAGCGAAATGTATCCAGCGGCAACGTCTCGCTATCGCTACAAGGTCCTGTACCCCCCTCATGAGTGAGGGCTGAAACTAAACAAATGCACAAATACCGCATGATGCCTCACCCGCACGCTGACGTGCCAACAACGAAAGCTACCCCGTCATTATGTTGCAAGCTCCGCCGTGAGGCGAACATTGGGGGTTGTCTCACCCTTTTGCGCCTCCCGCTCCCTTCCTTTGGGTCTACCTCTAGGAGAACCCACGCCCCAATTGCGACGTCTTCATCCGTGCTGTACGACTCCAACTGTATCTTCATGCTACGCGTGCTTTCGTCACAGTGGAGGATGACGCGCTAGTACGTTGTACTCCTGCCGCGAAGCGGGGTGAGATCTGCGACTAATTACCCCTCCGAACCAACCCAACCCCAGTTTCACGAGAACCCCACGCCTCACTTTGGGAAGGGGGGGGTCGGCGGAGAGGGGGAAAGAGCGAGAGAGCTGTGGGGTTTGTTTATTATTCGACCCACTCCCCCGTAAACCCTCGTTTCTTATGTAGTAGGGCAACGTTCGCCACTGTGTTTCTTACTGAGACATTTAATTAAGGAGAAATAAATACACGCACAGGAAGACTACCCATTCGAGATATACCCACAGTCGAACGGGATGTGGTGGAGTCTTTTCAGTAAGTGGAGGAAAACCGGCTGGGTACTGGACTTATTTCGAGTCTTTATTAGTCTATACACTGATGATTTGTCAGTGATGCCAGCTGGTGCTAAGCACAAAAACATCTGTATAGGTAAATCTACATTTTACAATACATCCCCTGTAGTTCTCTACTGGGTCAACGACAAAATATCGGGGAGAATCCCTCCGTAGTGTCGTGTACTGTAAGATGTAACCTTCACAGGGGACACGGCGCAGTGTCTATTGACAGCTTGCTGGTTTTAGGAATTTAAGGAGAAATAAATAATATGGATGTAAAATCATGGAAGATGGAAAGGAGGCTACAGCAGTACATCACTCGTTTTTCAAACCTATAGATTTTTGAATTTCACGGGCAGTAGACTAGGTGTTTTACGCCGTTTTTTTTAGCAACTACACAACCAAAAAGAAAACTTATTTGACCCTTTGGGGTAGCGTATCAGTGATGCTTAACAGTAGAAGAGAATGGTACACCTGGTGCATGGTAGGTAGGGCATAGCGTTCAGTTTATATCGTGTTAGCTGGTTTCCTGGTATGTTTGGTGTTGGTAATCAGCATCATCAGTAGAGCACGGAAAGTGTTCAAGTGATATACATCCAATGTGGCCATTGTTGTCAACTTCCCTGGTGTTCCTCAGAGCGGTTTGCCGAGACATCTTGTCGCAACCATGTCGTAATCCCGTTGAAGAGCATCCGTCATGAAGGTCAGCAGTAGCAGCGAGTGGCAGTTAGTTGGTCTCTCCGTGTGGAGCAGTGGTGTGGACATGTTACGGAGTACGGCGAAGGATACAACACGTAGAAATTACGCACCTGGATACACAGCGATCAGCAGAGAAGACGATGTGTGTCAGTCGCGAGGTCGATATGGGAGAGCACCTTTGCACGAAACCCGATACAGCCTTCCCGCCTTGCCTCAAGTCCTATCGGAGGGGCTATTTATGTGGTACGACATTTCTTTTTGTGTGACCCAGATTGAGCTATGTTTCTTTACCCTATTATTTTCTTATTTTTCGTGAAAATGTGAGCATAAATTTCTTAACAAAATGTTTCTTAACGGGCGCCAACTGTACTTGTGATCGTCAACCAAGCCTTCACCAAGTGGCAGTCAAACGCAAGGGCCAGATGTATGCATCAATAATGAAGCAACACCAAGCATATGGACTATAGTGTAGTCTTATAGACTATACTGCACCCCCGATCGTCTCCACTGCAACTTGACTACTACACGCCCGAGCCAGAGCTGCCAGTACACTCCGCGAAGCCAGACACGTTGTAAGTCATCATCTGAGCCAGCTCATGCGCACTACTGTTGGTCCAGTTGCCGTAAGGGCTGTATTCTTCGTCCCTCCATGTCATGCCGTACACCCGCAACATACGTTGCATGCGAGGCAGTAGTCTAACCGTTTGGAACGGAGAGGAGGTGATAATACCAAGGTGTGCGGGAGGAGAGGTTGGGCACAGGTGACGGCGAGTATCGCCCCCAAGCGACGCAAGTGAATATCAAACTAAACAAACGCGCGCGATAATGAAAGCGCAAGTTATACTACCGTGTAGACTTTTGCTGCAGAATCCCTACAATAGGTGGTACAGATACCGCAGTTGTGGAAACCAGGGGTCGGGACGTACGAACAATGTTCTACAGTTGTGCCTCTCCGGAGATGCGTGCCACAATCAGATATCTCCGCATACAAAGTCACCCTTCGAGCTTTCGGGTGATCTCGGAGATGTGGAGATGCCCACGAGGGGGCCTCTCTCGCTCACTTCCACCTTTATTAAAACTAGCACGGCCGAGACACCCTCGGCCGCGCTTGGCACTTCCTCCACACATCAAAGAGGGGCTCTGACAGTAGGTAAGAGCATCGTCAATCTGCACTCTGCACTGTATTTTAGTCGACAGCATGAGTTTGGTATAGCTTGGTCCCCGGGAACAAGCCTTCGAGATCATTGACAAATCCCGAACACAGGAACGGGAAGTATATCCGGGTAGCGGCCGTATGGTATGCGATGGACCTCGCCAGGGAAGATTTTGCCGTGACGAGAGCATCTGCGCAGATAATCGAAGCCAGATCCTCACCCATGGTACGGTCCTCACATGACCGCCGGACCATTGGGTTTGGAAACGAACATCGAAGGTGTTCAAGGTCTTGATGCTGCCGAATGTGCAGAGATACGGCATGCTGCAAGTCTGTAGTGTATACGAAAGAGAGCAGCAGCTTTTCGCACGTTGCCCGAGACGCATATCTACATTATTTTGATCCAAAAGCACCCCGCCGAATGTCGCTGCCGATTCGGGTGTGCATGTTGTACAGTACAGTGTAGTAGCACGCAAGAATTTCAAAATGAACTACTGCTCTGTACATCGACAGCGAGGGACAGGGCGCTGTTGGGCGGCCGCCCGAAGGAGTAGGGCTACAGTAGATAGGAGGATTGTGTTTGTTTACCTTGTAGAAGTTGATGTTGCCTGGAATTTCTCCCTCAACCACTTTCAACTCCAGGGTTGGTACGACGGGGTTTATCACGTGTGTTGCGTCTTGTAAGCCTTTGGTAACGATGTGGACACGGTCCCATTTCTGTTGTTCAAGCACCCGGAGGTAGAACTGCAACGGCGGCTGTTGTTGATGCAGACACGAGATGGTGGCAAAGGAAAGAGTGCAAGATAGCGAACATGTGAGAGGTGGCTCCTCGTCTTCAGTTCAATGGGCATTGAACGGAGCCGAGGAGCACACAGAAACGTTGTAACCTTGACGCCGCACGAGAGAACGGCGTTACACCGAACATAACCGTAACTGTGAAACATCATAGGGGGCGTATGGTGAGGCAGGAGAAACAATTCAACAAGGATATGGACTCTCCCCATCGCTTTGGCTTGGATACTGGGTCAGGCACAAATTGGGCCTCGGGGGTATACCCCTAAACCATCTGAAATAATCTGGTTATGGCCAACTGTTCTAATGGAAGGTCTGCGTTTTGTCTGGAAACCACAGAATCAGCTGGAAACTCCCAGGCCGACAGAGAGCATCTCAGATTTTTTAGATCAACCCTTCCTTATGGTCGGAACAAGGAAAAACTCTGGCTTCGACAGACCACGAACTGATGGTTCCTTTCGAGCCACTACACACGACAGAAATCAACAGCGGCTACGCCGTACGAACAGAGAGGGATACACACACACACACACACTATCGTTCGGCACGTTCAACGTACGCACGCTCGCCTACAGCGGTAGGAACCCCATCGGTCACAACGTGATGACGGTCATGCAGATATGCTCCGCGACCGGCTGTGATGTGATAGGACTTCAGGAGACCCGACGACAGGGGCAAGGTTCACTTGCACACGACGGGTACGTGATCATCTGGAGTGGCGCCCGTGCTGGCACCAAGGACAAGAGGGGCGTACACGGTGTGGGCATAGCGATCAAGGAGGCCATGTGGGAGAGTGTGGGCGAGGAAGGTAGGACGATGGAGTGCACTAGCCCGAGGCTGATGAAGGTGCGTCTACAATTGGCCGCACCTGCGGAGTAGCTTTCGTGGTGGGGTTCGCCCCTACGGAAACTGTCCGCACCACCGCGGGCTGTGATGTTAGCGTCAAGGACTCCTTCTGGACTGCTCTCGACGCAGCGATCCGGGAGGTTCACAGCCGCGACCATCTCGTGGTGCTAATGGACGCCAACGCAAGCACTGGTAGGAGGCGAGACGGGTGCTGCGATGCCAATCTTATGGGCGCGTACGGACGCGACAAATGAACAACAACGGGGAACGACTCCTTGGACTGGCATCAGGTCTCAGCAGCGGCCAACATCACCGTAACCGTCAGCTCGGCGGCGGTCTCTCCCTTTGGCTGCCTGGGCGCCGTGGGCGGAGGGCGGCTGGAAGCCTGTTTCGGAAGGCGACCCGTAGGTGTTTGTCCTTCGTTAACCCCGCGAGGTCGATACGGGTCCGGCTGCTTCTGCTGTTCCCCCGCACTCGTCGGTTGGGTGCGACACGGGGGGGGAGGCGGACAGTCGTAAGCACGAGGTTGTGGTCAGAGTCTTTGAAGTCGACACGTTTGACGGAGACATTGCGCACGAAACGCCGGTCCGCCTGACGCATGAGGATGAAGTCGAGGCGGTACTTCTCCTTTCCCTTGTTGGAGCTCTGGAATGTGTGCTGCACTCCACCTTTCGGTGTCCGGAAGTAGGTGTTGGTCNCAACACCAAGGCGCCGACCATCGACCTGCATGCGGCTGACAAGGTCAAGCGGTGGCCCACGTGCGTGCCACTCGACGACATCCCATCTCTACTTGAGGTTGAGGAAGCGGTACGGGAAATGGCCAACAGAAAGGCCGTCGGGCCGGACGACCTACCGGCTGAGCTGATCAAGCTTTTCCTGGACGGAGATCAAGGTCTCCTCCGCGAGTTCCACGCCATTGTCGTCGACGTATGGCAGACGGGGGACGTACCACCGCAGTGGAAGGATGCCACCATCAAAGTGCTGTTCAAGGAGGGGGACACGATGGAGTGCGGCAACTACCGGGGCATCTC
>CACKRE030003967.1:303884-315483 GCA_902602495.3 Ectocarpus sp. CCAP 1310/34
CTCTCTCTCTCTCTCTCTCTCTCTCTCTCTCTCTCTCTCTCTCTCTCTCTCTCTCTCTCTCCATCCTCTGTCGCGGGCTAGTAGGCCCACCACGACCTCTTTGGCGCCGATCCGACCGTCGACCGTTTGTACAGTTCGAGGCGAGAGCCTTGCGTGATAGGCTGGCTGGATGGATGGGCCAATGGGCTTGTGTTGATGGTACTGCTGCCTGCTGTTGTGTTGACAAATCTCGACATATGGTTTCCGCTTCATATGCATAGGTGGGAAGAGGTACACACACTCACAACACCACACATACAATGAGGGATAGAACAGAGAAACACCGAGAGAACAGAGAGAAATAGAGCGTGGGCAGAGGAGCGGAAAAGCGAGAAGGATCCACGATCCTACCGCTGCACTCCTACAAAGCTACGTCGAGCTTCCAGGTTCCAGGTTCTCATTGAAGGTTCCCATTTTGAACCCCTTGTCAAAGGCCCGGTGGGTAAATTTTGTCAGCAGGAGAGGCACCTCGACGCACATTTATACACACCGGCATAATCTCCAGTACAATATCTGGCATGCAGCCGGCCAGATCTTCTCTACGTGGCCAATCCAGAGAACTCAATCCTGCTCTGCATTCTGTCAATGCTACATGTAGGCGTAACTTCCCAATCCCCACGCTGGGTTCGTAGCGCGGCTGCCAAATAGGCCGCGCGAACTTGTGGAAACCTTTTTTTCGAGTGCCTCTCGTTCCTCCTTCTCTACACCGTACCCCACGCCCGTGCTCCTGGAACTGGCTGCTGGAGATTCACTACGCTCTCGGCGAAAGAGTACCAGCAACAGCAGTGAGAGCAGAAGCAGAAGAATCGCGCAACGGCGACACAGCGCTTCCTGTTGGGGCGAATCTTGTCGGTGATTTTAGCTCTGTTTTCTGTCTCGGACTGTTGCTTAGTTTCGCCGCCACACTGCCGTGCAAGCATTGCCTGCTGTCGCGAGAGCAGCCATGCGGCGTGCCAGAGCTGTCGACGAGGAAGCCAGAGCGAGGGATGCAGGGCTACAGCAGCAGGAGGAAGGAGCGCAGCACTCGTCCCACCCAGGTCGCACCGGTCCTTTGTCCTCCGGGGTAAAGCTGGCCGCAGTGATGCTCTGGGTGTGGGGCCTGTACATTTCGTTCATCGTCGTGCGGCAGGGACACCTCGATGGATCCACTACCGCCCCTGTAGTAAATGTGGGAGAGGCACCTGCGGATACTCGGCGGCGGCATGGCGGCGCTGGGGGTATGGGAGCCAGCCGGCCAACTTTTCGAGAGCTGAACATGATAGGGTTCGAGAAAGACAGCGGGGAGGGCGAGGAGTGGAGGACTTGCCGGGCGTACGAGGAGGCAGAGCTGGCTCAACATAAGAACGTGGGTTGACGCGGTCGTGTGCTACGAGCAAAAGAAGGAGCGTGCGGTAGCCGGATCCTGCGGGTGGCAGTAATCTCACTCAGTTTTGGTTATGAGATGGCTACAAGCACCACGTCCACAAGAACGAAATGTAGGGCGAACAGCAGCAGGAGACGCGACTCTTGTGTATGCTGTAGTAAAGTTGTTTTGCTACTGGCTTGGGTAACCAGTAGGTCTTTCATTAGGTGGGCATCGCCATTCCTACCACAACGACGACCTTCTCTCCGTTTTTTTCTCCGTGTTTGTGCGCGCCGCTCCCTCGGCACGACAACGTCCGCGAGCACAGGTCGCTGCATTGTGTTGATACGTTCACCCATCGCGTTGTCTACGCCGGTTCCCTTGGACACACTTTCTCGCCCGCATTCTCCGCATCGCGATTCTCTTCGCAGCGCTAACCATACCACGATTTTGAAAAGCATTGCTTTCGCTCTGGTTCCCTTGCTCCTAACATTGAGAAATTGGACGTCAAGGAGCGCCCGGAGGACAAGGGGGTAGTACATTCATGTCAGCGTGTCGTCTTTGCTACTACTTACTTGTCGCTTGCGCCTGCCGCTGTTCTCAGCGTCGCAAACTTACGACGAATCATCGTTTGTAGTCTTTGGAACTATCGCCTCTTGTCGAGACATTACGATCTGTGCGCCCCAAACCTAACGCTAACTTGCGCAACAACCAGAGTCAAGCGCCGAGACAACCACTGGTGCTCTTGACCACGTGCTGTTCTGGTTGAGAACAAACAAATCGCACCCGAAAGGGGTAAATTTCTCCCTCAAAGTCTTGTTCTGACGTTACATGGAGTAGCAAATAATGATTCCTCCAAGATCGGTTTTACATCGTCCTCCAGCTTGTTTTACCGCATTCCATGTAGTGCTCTTGACCGCCTTTTCTTGGTTTGGCGTTGTCGTCCTCTGCTTTCCTAGCTGCGGGCCAAGCAACGACAAGCGCAGAAGCATGACAGCCCAAGCATATGCCAAACGACGCTCACTACGCCGCGCGCCTCGTCGTGTGGGCGTCTACTTTTGCTCTCGTCTTTGACGCAGAAAAATCAACTGGGTTATGACGAGTTCCTCAAACGGGTCCCCCCGAATCCACAAGCCAAGTGGGAGCTGGAGATGACGGAAAACCAGGACGCAGAGTGGCTAGGGCTCCACAACTTCGATAGCAGGTGGGCCGGTGGATTCTCCCGCCGCTGGTGATGTTACTAGTGGGAAAGATGGGGAGGCGGGCAAGGGTTGGATGTAGGTTCGAATTCCCGGTGAATTACATTCTACGCATCAGCGGGGAAATGAAGCGGCCGAAGAATCCCACGGATGTGGGCGAAGATTCACCGGTGGTCGTGGTAACCGTGTTAGGGGTGGTCATGAACGTGGTGGGTGACGGCGTTCCCGTAGACAATCGTGTTGGTGTGTGTTGACGAGCATGGTCCAAAGCTCCCCGGTCGGCTTCCGACCCCGACGATGAAACTTTTGTCGTTGGAACGGCAGCATGTCGTGGTAGCGAATGATGGCACCTGTTGTGAATGCGCCGGAGCTGATTGACGGCGTGTGTGGTATGTGTCTGCCCACTGTCTTGGATCCATAAAGATTGAACACGCTTCGGTTGGAGGAAGACTGGCTGTAGGGGCAGGAGCACGGATTTGTTTCGGGATTTGGTTGAGGTACGCTCGCATGTTACTTTTGAAGGCCACAGTTGCTTTCCGACATGACCGTTCAGGGGCCTGATTGTCGCGCTGACCCCTCGTTGCCATCGGTGATGGTATCTCGACGTTGGCATGTGTAAATAGAGGTTTGGGGGGTTGTCTAGAATGTGGAAAGGATTTGCGCTTCGGCTCTGGCTGCAGCTCAGGTTCGTCTAGGTGCCGCGGTGGCAATGTATGGGCAACAACTAAATGTACTCGCGTGATATGGTGTTCCGATGCTGGTCACCAAGTGCTGCGTCCGGCGGCCGATCTAGCGAAACCTTCCGCTTCCTTTTGCGCCAGAATGATGTCCCTTGGTTTGACTTTTAGGCCGATTCGCTTTTTTGTGCGTGGTCTCGAGAAAAGGTTTAAGTACGGCTCGAAGAAGGCAGACGAGCGAGTCAAGAAGCTGGGCTACTGCCGAGTGCACATGCCGTCCGTCCCCCGCACGGGCAGCACGTGGTTCAGGGCAATGTTCGAGACGGCCACCTCGCAGCCCTCGTTCTCCATGTGGCAAGGTACGACGGAGGCTACCGTGCTCCGGCCGGTGTAGCGGGACAAGTGGTGAACGGCCCGCCTTTCTAGGCTTTGTCGCAGCGTCGTCGACGTCCGCTTTTCGCAATGTCCCGCGCTCCCGCCTATGTGTTTTTCGTCGGCGCCCCGCTTCTCGAGATGGAGGCGTTGCCGTGTAACGCCTCGTGTGGAGTAGCCACCTGATTGTTTATTTTTGCGGCGGTTTTCTTGCCGCCGTCCCGCGCAACCGGTTGATTACTCGTATTACCTCTGGCGCGTGTGGTAATTTGCTCGCTTGGTGCTTTCTCACGAGGGTCCGGAGTGAGCAGACCCTCTTTCGTTGGACCCTGCCTCAGCGTGACGTCAGGTCTCCTGACGGCGGTACCTCTCTCGGTTTTCGACCTTGAAACATTAGTCACACGGCGTGCGTCTCCGCGGTTTCTTCAACGGCAAGGCTAGGCACGGAGCCCTTCGTAGCCCCGGGCCTTATTTATGTTCAGGTTGTCGCGTCTGCGTTTGGATAGCGTCGTGAAGTCGAGGGCTGCTTCCAGGCAAATGCCTCTTTGAGTTGCTATCCCCCCGTCCATCCCGCGTGTGTTTCCGGATTTTCTATGGGTTCGGTAGAGGGAGGGACTTTCAAGGAAAACTACCGAGCTTTTTCTTCGGATGACCCCTGCGGTGCTAGCTTGGACCACATGGAGGGTCGCCTGCAATCAATGAAGAAGTTTGCCTGCAGGGATCTCAGGTGAGCGAAACTGCTATCGTCGTCGTTATTGCTGTGTTTCGCTCTATTCGTTTATAAACTCTTCTGCTGGCGTTTGCACGCAGCCCCATTCTGCCCCCGCGGTTCGAGGTTAGCCGCGCGCGTTCGGTACCGCCACCTCTCTTCTGTGCTCCTTCTCCCTTTTGTTTGTGGACCCTGTTTCTCCTGCCCACCCGCCCCCTATGCTGGTGTTTCCCTACGAGTTTTCTTGCGTCTGTCGCGGATGCCTCATTCATGCTCCTCTCCGCTGGAGTCGAAAAGAGCCCGCTGACACCAACCGCACCGTGTCCTCGCTGGTCCTGATCAAGTCCCTGGTAGAACAACCGGAATCTCCGCGCGTTGATACCCCCCCCTCTCTTCGCGTGTTTTGAGGTTGCGCCACCACCTCTCGGTCCCAATGATATCCCTCGCATGGATTTTAGCGCTCTTCCCCCGCCCGGTGGTTGCCGTCGGGGTTGGGTTTTCGTCGCTTGGCAACGACGTTGTAAAACAAGCCGCCCCCCCCGGTGTTTGCCATCGGGATTGGGTTTTCGTCGCTTGGCAACGACGTTGTAAAACAAGCCAATTCACTTCGTGAACTCGGCAACCAGGTTACCGTTTTTTTTTTTTCCTCCGTTTTTTTTTTTGGCGGTAACCATAATGGTGGTCGAGTAGATCATGTTGTGCGGGGTGGAGAACCCTCACTCCGCGCAAGGGGGATGATCGCACCACGTTGTGTTAAAATGGTCAAGCACCCTCGAGGCAGTTACACAGTGCTTACAACTGTCTCTGGAAGTGAAAGCACCAGAAAGTAAATTAAGTCATACGCAGCTGTCATCCGTACGCAAGGAAGTAAGCACAAGATGCCGAAAACCCTTAGCAGGATGCAGCGCACCCTTCATGCGACTCGCCGAATATCTCACGGCGCTTCGCGCTTGGTGATGTGAGAGCCTGGTCCGGTGAGAACCCGGCGTGCTCCGTCCCGGCTTTGTAGGGATGCGAGGTCAATGGTCTAACGACGACGGCATGCACGACTGAGTACACTCCCCCCCCGTCCCCTCGTGACCCCAACTACCCCTCTTATAGCCCCCGCCACCCACCCACACCTTGGGTTTGTTGCGATGTGCTCGCGTGATCAAACGTCAGGCCGCCGAACGCGACGTCTCCCATCTTGTACAAGAGCCACACTCCCTTCTTCCCGTCGTACAACAAGCCCAGCCTCATGCCCGAGGAGACGTGCATGCTCGTCCTTCTCGTGAGAAACCCGATCGACAACCACGACGCCTGGCAGAGGTACGCATGGCACACTCATCGCCGTTGTTTCCTATTTTGTTTGGTGTTGCCGCGTGTTGTTGTCGTCTTTGTGTAGAACCCGTGTTCTGACCTCTACCGCTAATATGATGCATCCCTGAATGCTTCATTCTTTGGGAGGGTGAGAAGGCGTGCCCATGTACGGTCTTACTCCTATTCAAGACGTCTGGCAGAGCAATGCGCGTAGCAGCTTCAATCTAGAGGTACCATGGAAACGGATGAGGCGGGGGTGGTTGCTCGGCGTGCACACGCGCGCGCGGCGCACACAAGTGAGAGTGTACAGCTTTAGCGTGCACGGTTGCGGCGGGCAGGAGGTGTTCGCTAGTGTAGAGGTCGGTCATCATCGTTATGCAACGGGTTGAAACGCGAACTTTAGGGTAGTCATCATCGTTTACGCGATGAGTTCAAATGCGAGCCTCAGGGAAATATAGGGGCCGGGTTATTTCGGCTTGAGGCGAGCATGGATTGAAAGGTGGGGGACGGTGGAGAGGACGGGTGGATTAGCCCTGCACCGGCCACAACGCGACCTTTCGTCGTCATTTCTCAGAACGACCTCGTTGTCAGAGTAGGCTCGTCAGGGTACACAAGTGTACTCTGCGAATGAATGTGAATGATGTGGGGCTGCGCCGCCGTGGCTGAAGCCTGAGTTCGTAGATGCCGCAAAGGGATAAGTCGAAACAGGCCCCCCTCGTGTCCGTCTCATATGCGGTTCCAAGGTATATGTACCACAAGTCTATCGTTGTGAGGGAGTACTTGCCGCTGTGGCAGGGGCACCTGTCCCATTGGGTGGCGGCGGCCGGCGACATCCCCATTTACGTATTCCGGTATGAGGACATGCTGCTCAGGGCCGAAGAAGTTCTCAGGTATGTGATTCTACGCCTGCTTACGTTCCTGCTGCTTTGGTTGTTATTTTTTGGTTTTCGTTGCCATTTTTGTTGGTTGGCCGCTGACATGAGTCGGACAGCTGTGATTGCACTTGTTGCTGCTGGGAAAGTCATTCCCCATTGAAACCAAAGTCAATCCGTTAGACTAATCAGCGCTGGCTAGTCTAATGGTTTGAGTTCGGCTTCTAAACAATTTGTTTGGGGTTCGGCACTTTCGCGTCCGACGAGGTTGATTTCCATTGCCAGCGCTAATGTCCGTCCACTGTTTATTTTGCTTCATATATCTCGCCACCCACATCCTGCAGAATGTTCTAGGGTCTCAGACGAGTCCTTCCGTCACCGATACTTTGGCCGGGAGTATCCAGGGTCTCAGTGAAAAACCACCTCAGAGTGTCTAGCCTGGGTCTCGCACCCACATCTAACCTATGTCGAAGCCGAAATCAAACGATTAGACTAGCCAGCGCCGACTAGGCCGATGGTTTGATTTCGGCTGCTAAATACGCACAGCCGAAGACGAAATTTCGGGGGAGTTCCTCTTGGAATGTTAAACCTTCACTGGATTTAGTCGCAGCAGTTCCTCTGTCTTAGCTGCTGAGGTGTCGATATTCGCTTGCGGTCAGTGGTCCTGCCTTTGCTCGGGTGTGTTCCCTCCCCGTCGCTTTGCAGGAGAATACTTCACGCTTTACCCGGTGGGTGGAATTGGTCCGAGGACTCGATTGCCAAGGCGATGAGGCAAGTGCACGGTTCCTTGCGTGTGTGAATGGTGCTGGTCAAACTGTAGCACCCACGTTCCCAACTACCACACGCCAGGTTTGCTGCCCAGCTGACTCAGCACTATGGACACGGCCTTCAACGGAGTTGCCTTCGGGATGACATGCTGCGATTCGCTCAAGGGGTCAGGGGAAGACCTTGGCACGAAAGCGTTCAAACTCGAGAACCAGCCGTAGCGCGTTGTTCTTGAAAGCCAAACCATTGAAATGCGTGGTGGCACGGTCATGGATGAATCGACAAACAGACTGCATCTAGCTTTTAGCACTCTTCATGCTACTTCTTCTGCATTTTTGATGTTACCGCACCCCGGGGCGAGGCAGGAGGTGCAGCAGTAGCATTCCTAAGGTGGCCAGTCAATGGTGTACGTCCAGACTGCCTAGGGTGGAGACGGCACGCGCTTTAGTCCTTCTGGCATACCGTTGGTTGGTGGACTGTGTCCCCCGCGTGGCCCACCAATACCCACGTGTGCGTCGCGCCGTGTAAATTTGTCCTTCCTTCCCTCGGGGTGGAACGTACGGTAACGAACCCTGACGGCGGCAGGTTGTTCGGCCCCAAGAGAGCTTTCGAGGACAAGTGCGGGGCCGGCGTCAGGCTGATGAGCCTTGCAGAGGTGAGAAAACTCAACGAACAAATGGACCCCGACATCATTCGCAGGGAGGGGACCCGCAGAAGAGACCACAAGTGATGACGACCCCCCGTTGGTTTTTTGGGACGCAGGCGACGGGGGGGGGGCGGGTTCCTCCCGTCGACACGCATGCCAAGCGGCAAGAACGAATCACAAGACAACCTCCCGGATGGTTGTTTAGGAGGTCGAAGACACGAAATGTGATCCCCTTTAGCGGGGCTGTGCTTTTTCCGAAGGGTTTGGAGACATGTTGGTATTGGCACCCGTTCCTTTCCTTTGCGTATATGCGGTGTGTTTCTACGGAGTCGGTTATATTAATATGTAAGGGCGACGATGTTGCTCACCTTGTTCCTTGTGTTGCACGCACGCCTGATTTTCCGACAGGTGGAGATGGTGCGCCTGCACTATGGTGCCTTCATGCGCCACTTGGGATACCGTTTCATTAAGAAATGATGAACGTGGGGCTTCGGCAAAAACGATGGGCCTCTTCTCTTTTTCACGACACTCCCGAAAGGAAACAAAGCAAGTCGCCGCCAACAAAAACTTCTGGTGTGTAGGAATTTCGGTAGAGTTGTTTCGTGGGAGACCGACACGGGGTAAAACAGTTGCTTTTCCTTGTGCTATGATAGAAACGTTCAAGCCTGCCGTGATTGTCGGGCGAAAATGTTACACGAAAAAAAAATTCTATCCTGCTGTGCACGACGAGTTATGCATTGTTGCCCAGCTTATCGAAGGTACCCGCCAGCAAAGCTGGAACCTTCTTGAGCCGCCCGAAAATGGGCGAAGGAGCCTAGGCCTCCGTGTCCACAGCCGAACGAATTTCACGGCGATCTCGGGCGAGGACATGTTCACTTTTAGAGCTTGTTGTACCCTTGCATGGGTTTTGTTTCACGTGGGCCGGGGTGATTTTATGGGCGTATGCAGTGGTGATGGCGGTGTGACCGATTTCTCGCGATCGCATGCATCGTATCTTGTCTTATGGTTTTGCTGGAAACTAGATCCTAGATTTAGTCGTTTTTTTGACGTGCCGATACGGTATTCAGTTGTCTATTCTGGAGCTGATCCTTATAATTTGTGAGATTGGTTACACTTTTAGTCTAGTTTGTCAGTTGGTATACAAATTTAGTTGTGAGATAGTCTACAATTTTTGGGTAAGAATGTGGTTCTCTACGACAGGGACTTCATTCCGATGAAAGCCCACAACCACGGCAAGATTGACCAAGAGTTAAAGACAAGAGTTGTCCCCCATTATTGTGGTGTCGAAGCGCCGCACGAGTTTAAGGATGCGGACGAAAGACCGTTCCCGCCACAGCACGTGCTATTTGTGTTTCAGGCGCACGCTTCGCGGGTACACACTGTATTCGATATGGCGCATCCGACATCATTGATGTCTGTAGTGAAGGACTACCGTAAGTGTCTGTATGTCATCCCCCAAAATATCGCCAGGTCACGGACGTGACCCGCATTGTCATGGTATTCAGTACGCGGAAGTACGATTCCCGAGACTCAAGCGGCGATGTACACGACTTTTTTTTCGTTTTCTACGGTGACGTGAGCTGTGTTGGAAATGCCGGCGGTGTTCGAGAAAAAGCTGGGTTCGAATGTCCAAGTCATTTTTAGCGACAGAGTGAGCTAATGAGCCTTGTGCAAGAAAGAACTTGGCACTGAAGTCCAAGTTGATCGATAATTCGGGTGGCTCAGTTCTGTGTGTCGGGAGTGTAGAGCAGCTGGGCCATGACGGGCCGTGGTAGGGTAGGGACGTATGGGAAAACGTGTTGTATTCATTGGGGGCGTGCTTCAGCTCGTCAATCGGTCACGGCATGAAGTCACGGTTCACGCTCATCACGCTCAAAGTAACTAACAAATCTCCATGATTCTCCACCATTCCATCACACTCCCAAGGAACATATGAATAAACTTCCTATTCCTCCGCACTCGTCACTGCAATTTCAGTACGTGTATACGAAAGATATCACCTATCATGCTATGCTACGAGTATATCTAATAGCCCCCCTGCTCGTATGCATCGTCATGCTCCGGCAAAATGTCAATATTACCCTCATCTCCAAAACAAGAAAAACTCCTCCAAGACAATCACAAGAAAAATCCCAACACAACCAAAACTCCTCCAAAACAACCGAGAAATCTGCATGTTGAAATTGCTTCGGCACATGAGTAACTGAAATCTCCTTCCTCTCTACCAGCTCCCTGATAGGGTGATGCCGTACATTGATGTGGTTCGAGTTGGAGTTCGTGATCGGGTTGTGCGCAATCTGAATCGCTCCCTGATTATCCTCGAACCCCGGGATGCACGATATACCCGCATCTGGCAGAATAAAACGCCACACCTGCCTCAAGAACAACACTTCTTTCAAGACGTCGGCAATTGCCACATACTCTGCTTCCGTGGTGGAAAGTGTAACGTGTTCGTATATGTCCTTTACTTGGAAGGGGAAGGCGTGTTATCTCTTGTATTAGACACGCAAGGGGAGTAGGGAGAAGTGAAGCCCTCTTTGGAGTTCGCGGGGTCCCCGCACATGCAACCATTTCAAGGTGTACATACGCCCCATCTGCGTGCCCTCTGTTGTTGCCGGTAGATCTAACCAGTCCGTATCCAAACACACGAACACCCTCCCCGGTTTGCACGCGAATGGCAAACCTAACGTGGGGCATGGATACCCCTGATCTACCAAAGGGACTCAAAACAACAACAGGCTCGAGGGAAAACCCGGCCAACCGGATCAAAAACCCTCGTCTAACACCCTAAAATATAGAAAATCGTCGCTATCACGGAGGATTCCAACGGCTGCACTTCCAAGACAAGACCAAGGCAGGACAGATTGAGCCGGTCACGCTGATTACACACCCGAAGCAACGCTCTCGGCGTTTCTAGGCTCCAGCCGCGGGTGACGCGCCGGCACAACGCTTCCTGCGTGACGCACCATGGTCATATATCCCACGTGCAAAAACCACCACATAAAGCAAACAGAACAAGAGAACACTACATCGGTAGGTTCATCAGAGCCTTCCGGTGGTATTCCAACTTCTCTCTGCCAAAGACCTTGGTCAGCATGTCGGCGTGCTGTTCTCCAGTCGGAACATACTCTGCAGTGATCTTGCCCGACTTGAATAGCTCGCGAATGAAATGGGACCGCACGTGGATGTGCTTGCTCCTCGCTGAGCTGAACGGGTTCTCCATTAGGTGAGAGCCCTCTTGTTGCCCTCAAGGGCCTTGATCTTCGCCCCACTCGTCTCGGGCGCTATGAACGACACAACGCCACGCACAATCAACGCCTGCTTCACGCCCTCCCCGGCTGCCATATACTCTGCTTCCGAGGTCGACTGAGCCGTCACTGGCTGCGTCTTGGTGGATGCACACACTACGGTACCACCTACGGTCACAGCTAGCCCGGTCGTAGAACGCCTGTCTACTTCTTTGTCAGCGTAGCTGGCATCGACAAACACGCTTAGGTCTTGTCCTGACCCCCGTACGTAGGTGATGCCGAAGTCCTTCGTGAAGTTCAGGTAGGACATGATCCGCACAAGCGCGTTCCATATCCTCCCGGTGGGTGAGTGGGCGATCTTCTGGAGCTTGTTCAGAGGCAGGGCGATGTCTGGCCTCGTCAGCTTCGTCCACATCAGGCATCCGATCGCC
>CACKRE030003975.1:30062-69177 GCA_902602495.3 Ectocarpus sp. CCAP 1310/34
GCCCACGCCCCGGCGAAGCGGCAGTGGGATGCCATCCAGAAGATCGTCGGCTACTCGAAGGGGACGAGGGACCTCGGCATCACCTACCAACGGGGATCGGGGTTAGGGCTGGCCGTGTACGTAGACGCTAGCTACGCCGACACGGAGGATAGGCGTTCGGTGTCAGGGTTGGCGACGACGGTGGGAGGTACCGTAATCAGCCATGGTAGCAACACACAGAGCATCGTGTCTGTGTCTTCGACGGAAGCCGAGTACATTGCTGCCGGGGAGGGCGTCAAGGAGGCGTTGTTTGTGCGTGCTGTGCTTTCGTTTGTCCCCCCAGAAACCAGTGGTAGCAGCATCGAGGTCCTTGATGACAACCAGGGGGCCATAGCGTTGGTGCAGAACCCCCTCAGGTCAGGTCGCACGAAACACATCGACGTGAGGTATCATTTCATCCGAGGATTGTTTAGGTCGGGGGATATTTCGGTCAAGTTTGTTCCGACAACGGAGCAACACGCGGACCTCCTTACCAAGGCCCTTAGCAGGGTCAGTCTGCAGTACCACCGGCGCAAGCTGATGAATTTGCCGGAGTAGATGTAGCNTGGAGCAACACGGGGACCTCCTAACCAAGGCCTTTAGTTGGGCTAGTCTGCAGTACCACCGGCGCAAGTTGATGAATTTGCTGGAGTAGCTGTAGCAGTTTCTAGAGAGGTCATGTTTTCCATGCGGGGAAATGCGCAAAACCGTTGCGGTCTGTGTATCAATGGCAGGGGTAGGGGGCGTTGGGAGACCATCGTCCGGGGGAATGTAGTTCCTCGCGTTCTTGTCTTCGCCTTGGCCTTTCTAATAAGTGCGGCCGTTGTGACCCGCTGTGATAGCGACGGTTGTTGTGGTGGTAAGGGTTTTTTCGAGGGGTTTCGCCAGGACGCCGGGTTTCCCCTCCATACTTGACCATGTTGGTATTTTCCGATGTATCCAGGGGCGTTCTTGCCCCATTGATGGTTAGTCACTTGCGTGAAGAACCAGGGAGGTTGTTCGTGGGTCTTCGAACATTGGTGTTGGATACATGTGCTGGATGATCTGGTGTCACGCAGACTGGTAAGATTGCCGTTTGGTAGGGGGCACCGCGATNGTTGTGGTGGTAAGGGTTTTTTCGAGGGGTTTCGCCCGGACGCCGGGTTTCCCCTCCATACATGACCATGTTGGTATTTTCCGATGTATCCAGGGGCGTTCTTGCCCCATTGATGGTTAGTCACTTGCGTGAAGAACCAGGGAGGGTGTTCGTGAGCCNAGCCGCTCTTTGAGCACTCCCTCTTTCGTCCATGTGAAGGACAGTCGTCTACCTCTCGTGAAGTTATTTCATCACCAAGACAGTCTCACCCGATAAACATGTGGCGTAGGCCGCAAACATAAAGATGAAGTGGAGGATATCCGATGACGAGCGTTGAGACAGTAGTCTACAGATATGGCAACAACCTTGGGAGCGAGAGGGGGGTCGTCGCAGAAGGACGAGCCGGTGAAGGAAAAAAAGTAAACGAGATGAGGCAGACCGCGTGGTTCGATATAGGCCGAATTGAACTCCTCCGTATCCTCCCCGCTGTGAACCCCCCCTCGATGTTTGAAATCGGGATTGGGTTTTCTTCGCTTGGCAGCGATGTTGTATGACAAACCAAGTCACTTCGTGAACTCGGAAACCAGGTTGCCTAAATTTTTTACCTCTGGCTCTTTTATTGGCGGTAACCATTATGGTGGTCCAGTAGATCATGAACCCTCACCACGCGCAAGGGGCGTGATCCCACCACGTTGTGTTTGAATTGTCAAGCACCCTCGAGGCAGTTACACAGTGCTTATTACTGTCTCTGGAAGTGAAAGCACCATCAAGAAAATTAAGTCATACGCAGCTGTCATCCGCACGGAAGGAAGTAATCACAAGATGCCGAACACCCTTAGCAGGATACAGCGCACCCTTCATGCGACTGGCCGAATACCTCACGGTGTTTCGCGCTTTGTGATGTGAGAGCCTGGTCCGGTGAGAACCCGGCGTGCTCCGTCCCGGCTTTGTAGGGATGCGAGGTCAATGGTCTAACGACTACGGCATGCACGACTATGAGTACNGACTGGCCGAATACCTCACGGTGTTTCGCGCTTTGTGATGTGAGAGCCTGGTCCGGTGAGAACCCGGCGTGCTCCGTCCCGGCTTTGTAGGGATGCGAGGTCAATGGTCTAACGACCACGGCATGCACGACTATGAGTACACCCACCCACCCACCCCTGCGATTACACCATCTATTGCATCAAATCCTCACGAGTGACGACACACCTTGACTGTTGCTGGTAGCCCTGACTGTGTTTGTTCGCTATTATTGGATAGAGCAGATCATTATTCACGACCAGCAGGAGGAGAAAGAGGAAGTGCTGTTTGTTGCCGAAGTGTTGTCGAAGTAACAACATACTCATGGAGGAAATACTAAAGGGCACACGCAAACAGATAAATAAATATGCTCTGGTCGACCTTCAACCATTGGTCCAACAAATAAATCTTCATCAGCACCTATTTCCCCAGCAAACTGTCTTGTCGAGTCTGTTTCCCACAGGGAGGGGAGGTTGAAAGCTCGGGAAACCGTAGCAATTCAAGTTGTTCATCATGCACGACTACGGACTCGTTGCTAATCAATCCCGGACTCCAATCTATCCGTGGAAGAGAGAAAAATACATATATTGTTAGGAAGAAAAATTCAATTGTTGGTGGTGTCCCCTACTATTTTCTGCTGTAGTATTGTAGTCAGCACCATGAAGCCTGCAAAATACCACACCTGAGGGGGGGCGGCAGATCTTAGGACGGAGGGGGGCAGAGAAAAAAAGAATAGCGTAAACAGCAAAATCGGGGGGTACGTCCTCCGTTCGGGTGTGGGTTAATACATGACCAACTTGTGTTCACTGCCGCTTGATGCTGCTGCTACTAAATTGGTCCTGCAATAAATAATGGACCTCCGTCCTGACATAAGGAAGCACTCTAGACCTGCGTAACGTTGGGCGACTGATCATTGTATCGATCGGTGTTTGAACGATGATGACGGAGTCTTCCGTTCTGACAGCGAGCGGTTTGAAGTATTGAGTGTGGATACGGATGGGAGAGTCTACCATCGATGTATTGTCAGGATCTTAATTTTCAGAACGGGCTTCCCCGAAGTATAGACAAGCTGGTAGAGTCCACGAAGATTATGAGCATAACGGAGGTCGGTGGCCCCGATGTTGTTTCTCGCGGAAAGCTGCAACGAAGGGCGTAGTACCAGGTCGTGCATTCGACTGGCTGTCCGCCACGAGCGAGGAAGAAATTCGCTCTTTACGTTTGAAGCTATGAATTCTTGACCATTTGCACACGCCACACAAATGCTGGAAGCGCTGCTTTGAAGCGATAGCAAAAAAAAGAGGGCGGCTGAACCCTTCTCGCGATAGATACTAAAAGGCACTGCAGGAAGAAAGCAGGTCTAGGCTATGCATACACAAAACAACTGGCTCCTGTTTGACCTCGGCTGATACGTCGAGCATCGTCACACATACACCAGGTACACACAGCATGCCGAAAGATTTGAAAACTGGTGCCAGAAAATACTTGGGGCTGCACAACGCTACACAATATTACCCAAGAGCAGGTAGGCAAGCCCACACACTACCAACACATATTGACGCAGCTACATTCAACGTCATCCGCATACACACGACGCAAGAAGCGCCTGGCCCTTCCAAGATGCCAGGGACAGGCGGTGGCAGAAAACGTCAGGGAGAAACACCTTTCATTGCTCGGAAAAGAGGACACAGAAACTTGGCACGTTCAGGGTGGAGTTTGTTTGGCGACCCTCTATGCAGCTACTCAGGGCAAAGGGCTGACATATTTCCGGCAATTGAAAAGGAGGAGCTGGAGAGTTAAACGGTTTCTCAGAGGCCGATGCAGGACTTTTCGAAACAAAACCAACCGTGTATTCCATCACGCACGAATCTCTTCCCCGTGCGTCGTGCGGATGCTATGTGGCAATGAACATGAGGCCGTCCATCCACTACATGGACAGGGTGTTCGAGCCCCAGTCTATCCCACCAAGGAGTTGTTGCATGTCCAAGCCGTCCTCGATGACGCTGCCCTCGTCATCGTCGCCGTCGAAAAACCTTTCGCGATTTGTCAGAAAAAACAAACAAACGGGGAGGGGAGTATTTTCGCCATCACATCGATGTCATAGGGGAAAAACATCTTGAATCAAAGGTGGAAATTTTGCTTTGACATGAAAAATATTGCTTTCAATCTCACTTCCACGGTATTATTTCCGCAACAAAACAAGGTAACTCGGTACGCACCATGGGAAGCGAAAAAGTGTTTTTCAAGCAAGTTGCACCATCCCGTCGCCAAGCATATTGATTCCCCGTTTCCATCCAAAGACGTATCGCAAGATTGAAATTCTGCGGGTTCTTGGAACACAGAAAAAGAAAATGCCCCACAGCAAAGGAGAGTGAAATGTAAAAATCGTGCCGTCGGCGGCACTTGGTGGCTTTGGCACAGAATTACCGACCAAACTTCATGAAAAAGAAAAACACACGTTCGATCCTCACCTGAAGGACACGACAATGATACCTTTCGCTATCCATGTACGATGCGGAAATTTCTAACCGGTGGCGTTCCGTCTAATATTCGGTAAGCGCCGCACAAAAGAACTCGGCGATTTCAGGAATTAGAAATTCAGCCTCAAAAAAAAAAACTCATTCCCAAAGAACAGGAGACATTTGTGAGCTATGTCGAGTACAACGCTAGTTTGCGGTTTAAGTTTCGCACTGGAGTTAGACTTTGGAGCACTACGACATGCAGGTGTTTGTTTCCCCAAGGATTGCTCAAGCGGAGATACTGCGTACCACAGTGCGCCCTCAAGCGCGGGCGCTCATGCTAGTCTGAACTGTTGCTAGCCAAATGAACGCTCGCCTAGATATTCCCATCAAAATCACTACCAAGCATATGAAATCTATTTCCTACATGCCCATCCAAACAGCTACCGCCCACAGCGCTCGTTGCCATTCAATCGACCAACTGCCGTGTGAATCTTCATTTACATTTCCCGTGGAGAAATGCATAGTACGTACCACCGCCATCGCCCAGGGAGCTTGCCACATCGTGCCGGGGCAACCTGTCGTAGGTTCGATCTCCACCCGATTATTACGGGTTTGCTCGATTTAAAGGTGTGTGCGTGCGGTCTAGATTGAAATCTGCATTCAATCACAGACGGAAAACCAGTTTCGAGATGATATCATAGTCGAAGGGGAATTGTTGGAAATCTTTGGGGTACTTCTGAGTCAATGTAAGCCTATAAACATGTTATTGTTGTTTCTCACATTAGCTCTATAGTCCACAAAAAATGGGGAGCCCGTGGTCTCAACACCCGGCACATACGACGCCGCGGGGAGACAAAAAAAAAGTAGGGTACAACCCACGCGGAAGAAGAAAAAAAATGATAGAAAGAAAAGAGCATGTACCGCCCCCACCGTTCGAGAAAAGAGCCCTCGGAAACCGATCAAAATAAAAAATAAATAAAATTAAGGAGGACGTTTCCCACACCCGCCAAAAAACACACCAGGGCATGGGAGTAACGGAGCAAACAGGACAACGAGGCGGCAGATGGACAGACAGACAGATGTACAAAAACAAAAGCAACAGCAAACGCGAGATCAAGGTACCCAACACAGCAGAGTAGGCAGGGAGGACATGAAAAAACAGAATCACAGCACAGAGGCCGAAGGCCATACAAAGGACATACATTAAGGAGGATAGCATACAGCAGGGAGGGAAACAGGGCGCAACAACATCAGCNACAGACAGACAGATGTACAAAAACAAAAGCAACAGCAAACGCGAGATCAAGGTACCCAACACAGCAGAGTAGGCAGGGAGGACATGAAAAAACAGAATCACAGCACAGAGGCCGAAGGCCATACAAAGGACATACATTAAGGAGGATAGCATACAGCAGGGAGGGAAACAGGGCGCAACAACATCAGCAGGGTACAGGCTACCCACTAGACCACCGGGGCCACTGGTCCCCCCGGTGGTCTAGTGGGTAGCCCCGCAACCTGCTAAGGGCCATGTCATGGGTTCGAGTCCCGACAGAGTGAGTTTTTTCTCGCTGATTGAATCCTGGTCTCCGTTGGAAGCGACCCGCTGCCATGCTCGTTGTTCGGTAACTTGATCGACTTCATGATTAGTCGCGAGGGAAGGGATTGCTGTACTGTTCTCGCGATAAAAATACGTCAGGCAGGAACCGCAGGAGGGGGTCCAACCCCTCCCTCCTATGTGACCCCGGTTGGGTCGTCTAGCTGGTAGAAGTGGAGGATAGGGGCCAGAGGGGCAGACGACAGTGTCCAGTGATGGGAGAAAAGAAAAAAGAACAAAAAAAAGTTCGCCACAAGTGCTGCCACGGCCGCCCCACTCGCTTCTACAGCATGTGAAAGTACCCGGAAATCACTGAATGACGCTATCTGGTGCAAACGGAAAACATCTAAATCGGCATTAATTATACAAACCACAAACATCCCCTATAAACTGTGACGCTGTAGGTCAGCGACAACATTAATTATCGGGAACATGAGACGATTGTTGATGAATTCGGTCGTTGCAGTGTCTCTTGGCAGCTTCTTGGATATTACTCGGCGCTGTTTTCGACCTACAACAGGGCCGGTGCTAATGTCACAGAAAGGATTTTCAAGCAGCTGCTCAAAGATTCTACAGCTGCTGTGTTTGAACCTGGAGTCAGCATTTGACCATGCTCTTTGTACAGAGGGGGTCCCTGTTTAGTGCCGGTTGAAAAACGCCCCCAATACCCCGTGTTTACGGCGGGCACACACTGAATCTCCAAGTCATTGTCAGTGCCTTGATAGTGCCGGTGAATGTTCTGGGCACTGCATGTGCTGGCATATTTGTAGACAGGGACTCCCTCTGAATAAGAGTTACCGTACAGTGGTGTGCACATGCGTATCTTACTACTTTACCAGGATTATTTTGTGTTTGGTTGAAAAGCAGAAGTTCTTTTTTGGGGTGTGGGGAGATGGGCAAATCGATTTTGTCTTGGTTTGATGAAAGATACCACAACTACTCTTCCAGAATCGTGCGCACCTAGTTGCCTGCAGACAACTACTTTACAGTTTGAGCGTACGTCTATTTCATTGTCCATCCCGAAGATAGCTGCCTTGCGCTGAGGTTTCGAATTGAAAGATTAGGTTCGTTGGAGCGCATTTCTGGGCGTAGGATCTGCATCATTTGTTGTCATCTAGTGGCTCTTTCCTGCGAGTCGTCGCCTGAAAAATACGTGAGGGATGTTCTTAGGCTTCGAGTGACTCTGCAAATAGATACACATGTGATCGATGTATAGGCTATCAAAACCGTGTTAGCAATACACAGCACTCGCGCTTCCTTGTTGTTTTGTTGCGTGGTGCTACACGCAGAAGATATATTTTGCATCACCCAAAATTTCCCAACACCCAAATACCCCGGTGGAACGGCGTTTGCCGGAAAACAATTGAAAAAAACACAACAGTATTCCATCGTACTATAGGAAGATTTTGGGGACTCTACCGGTGTACTGCTGTAAGCAGATAGGGTATTGTACGAATGCTCAATGCAAATCGTAGATCTCTCGTCGTTCACGATTCACGAAGGCCTGCGGTGGCAATCATCCATTAAGTCAACTGATACTGCTGTAGACTAATCGTCAGGAAAAAAAAAAAATACGCTGAACGTGTGATTCTGGCAATGAACGAGTAGTCTAGTGATATGTCTTGGGCACGGCGTTTGGTTGTTGATCAAGTACTGGCTGGTATTGCCGGGCAAAACTCTCCGCTGTCTTGCTCGGTGCTGTGCAATAGTTTCATACCATTCCACTTTGCGCGTCCGAGAGAGTTTGCTGGTGGCGTGCTGTCGACCCGGCCTGTATTTCGAAATAGCACGTCTGCGTACGCCTCTTTCGTGTTGTTTCGTTTCGATGTCTACAGGGTGCAGTGTATTGGCAGCCACAACATGAATAATAGTAACGCCATATGCTACAATCAAAAGATCAAGAAACAAATGACGTGTGGTTGGTCCATGTGAAAATATACCGCACCGAATACCGGAAAAATACCGGTGTGACCAGAGACCTTGACGAAATATTCGCACGCTTCCGTGGTGCCCTGTTCCCATCCAAAACACGACGGTAACCCGAAATAGCAATACTGCTCTGGATGGATATTCGGCGACAAACGGCATCGAAGGGCCGAATGAGCCCTTCATATATTTGTTGCGTTTTGTAGCCCTTCGAAGCCATCCCATCAAAAAGCGGCGCTGGGCGCTGGGTAGCAGTTTCCACCTACCATGCGATCTTGTCTCTCCTCTTCCGCGCTCCGATCCGGGGTCTCAGAGGAATTCAGAACTCCGTTCGGCCCATGTCTTTTGTACGCGATGAATGTTTGTGCTGTACGTAGCAGTGAAATATTTCCAGCTCATTATCATCAGCTCACGAAAAATCAACGGATTTCGCTGTGGCTACTGAATACTACATAGTCTAGTAGCATGCAGATAACTGTCAGTAGAGCGTTGTTATGAGTGAGGCATGCAACCGGGTAGTGGACGCCCCTGTGAACGGTAATGCTTGTGATATCGGCTACACGTTCGGAGGTTTTGCTGAGCGCCTGTTCATGCACTTTGTCATTGGCAACGCTTGTTAACGCTTGAACTTCTACTCAACAGACGCCGTGGGCACGACGTCCTCCCGCGCTATCCGGGCTTCAATCCGAAGCCAACAAACAGTTACGGTGTGTGTCGGCCTCGGAGCCGCGTTTTGCCAGCGCAACCTTTCAAATAGACATTGAACGTAGCGATATGGCGTGCTGATGTACCGTGGTTCCATGTCTACTCAACAGGGGACGCAGATGCGACAACTGTTGCCCTGGAACCGCCAAGTACTCTAACAGGAGATGGGGTACCTAGTACAACTCCACACTGCCCATGGGGTGCTTGCGCACGCATGTGACCCTTCGATATTCCTATCAAGCAGCGCTTGGTTTCATTGTCCTCCGTGCCCCCAATGACAGTAGTTGTGCTGTCATGGTTTTGACGATCCATGTGTGTGTCCTGTTGGCTGAATGTCCGGCGGACACACCATCGCCACAACGCCCGTGTTGACAACAGGAAAAATGCCATGTGTGACACACACGTGGCGGATGCTCAAAATAATCAAGTAGCTGCTGTGTGATGCGGCAGAGCCGGAGACCACCGAAACTAGCAGCGGAAACTTAGGCGTACCCTCACATTTTCTAAGTGAAATTACCGTTGATTGTGACGGTGACGGACAACCTCAATTCATGGCTCGTCATTGGTTTGGCAGCCAGAGCACACTACATCGAACACACAAACGAGAATGGCGGGGGGAGTTAGCGCGGCAGACGCCGACAAAGGAGCAAGGGAAACAAAGTGGGAATACTCACCCTTTCTCGGACAAAAGTGGGCACTCGAAACCAGAGACCGCTCATGACAGGGCCGAACACTCAAAATATCGTGCTGATGCCTGGACAACGTGAGTTCGGCCCATGCGCAGCATGAACATCGATTTTCGGACTTTCGGGCACATCTTCACCCCACACTGCCGCCGCGCACAAGGCCTCAAGAAAAAAACAAAACGATGGCGATAGCTGCAAAAGGAACTGAACCGGAACGGCCATGAGCCTGCCAAAAAATGCCCTTCTTCTGAATTCCACACAGCAGGCAGGAGCTCCACTGCAGCAACCCTGACTTTGGTGTAGCGCAGAACATAAATGTATATTTGCTTTTCGGGCAGAATACATGGACATGATGGGGTCCGTGTGTTCAATTATTGTTTTGCGATATTTTCAAAACTATTTCAGTTTTGGGGACGCCCTTTTTGAAGCGTTTTGTTTCGGGCAGGACAAATAGAAAAAAAATTACTGTAGGATCGAGACCAACACCGCCCGATAACAGCCTTTTACGAAACAGCGTTTCCAGCATCTGGCGATCCACGGAGGCAATTGGCTGCGCCCACAACACGGCAATACGCGGGGAGTGCGACGTTGAGATTCGGGGCACTGCTGCGCAATCCCTTGGCATGGTTTCAATTGGTTGTGCGGGGTAGTGGCAGTTTTGGGGTGTATGCCACGTGCGTGCGGAGGCGAGCGACAGGGACAATTCGCCGAAGGCGCGCACCGGATGATAAACAAGTCTTGCGCCTGAAAGAACGGCGACGTGCAGCAAGCACTGCTACACACACAACGCGCGGGGCGGGGTGAAGCCTGCCGGGCTGTTCGGCTCGCCCGATGGTGCCGATAACCTCCGCGCGTCGTTGTGTGTGGAGAAGCCCGGAGTTCCCCGCCAAGAGCGGGTGACCACTTGTACATGGCCCCGCGGAATGACCGAGTAGCAACGGCAATGAGGGACGGAGCCTTGAAAGACACCTCCCGAACGGCAGTACGATACCGTGCTTCGACCAAAAGCGCGTATTTCACTTCTTGATGGATCTCGGCAGCCCTCGTCTGGTGGGGTGCCCTCCATTGGCGCTTTCAAACAAAAGGCTTGCACCCTTCTGGACATCGTTCACATAAGCACCCCGTGAGTAGCAGGTGTGACAAACGTACCTTCTCCGTGACAATTTAATCTTTGGAGAGCAGGGGATCGAATTTCGGGTGCCTCGGACACGAGCCGAGACTTGGTAAACGCAAAATAATACAACTGCGGGCATGTTTCACTCACTCTTCGCCGTAGTCGAAAGTCAGCTCCTCTCCTCCAACCACGTCTCTGAGGGTCGTAAGAGCCACCCCTTCCCGGTCGGGAAAACCGCTACTCGCGGTAGCAGCGACGGCCGCGGCGCTGTTCCCGTCCACAGGTCGAAGCTCGACAACAAGGTTAGGCCGTCCGCTGTGGTTGGCGTACCTGCTTGGGCCGTGTCGTGGTGGGCAAAGTATGGGTTAGGTAGGGGAGGGGGGTTGACAGCAGACAGGCTGGATGGATGAGACGTGAGAAGGAGGCGGGTGTTTGCCCCGGAGCGCGCAACACTTCCTCGAAACATGTTGGTCACTGGTTCGGATCAGTATGGAAAATCTTTGTTGCTGCACCGTCCAACTCTGACACAGAAACTCGAACCTGAAGCTTCCCCCAATCATTGCGAGGTGGGCACCCGTCATAGAACCGTGGGGTTGGGGCATATGACTGCAGCCAGGTCGCTCTGTGTAACACCGCTTTTAATGGCACCACAATGTTGCAAAAAAGCTTCATTTCTGCAACTGTTCTTGCAGCTTTGCTATTGTACGCTCAGTATGGGAGCTAAAACCGGTTCTTATGGCTCCACAATGTTGCAAGAAAAGCTGCAGACTTTTGCCGCAGCTTTTCTTCCAAGCTTTCTCAATGGAACTTTTGATGCACGCTCTTTGTGGGACGAAGAAACGTTTTGTGCACGGGACTGGCGGAATGCGGAGGCGTGATCTGTGTGTTTTTTTAGCAACGGAGAGAAGGTACGCGCCTTTCATGTTGCACCGGTTCAAGCGTGCGGGAAAGTGTAATTGCAATCTTTCTTCTACACACTCACGATGCCCCAAGGCATCAACCCTGGTACCACAAACATGCTGGGCATGGCTAGCTCGCTCGGGGTGACATTGCTGTTGCTGTTGCCTTCTCCTTCCAAAAGTTGTCGCTGGAAAACCAAACCATGCGCACACACCCCCTTCGAACTAGAACCAACTGATCTCTGACGTGGGTACTTAAGGGGTGTACTCATAGTCGTGCATGCCGTAGTCGTTAGACCATTGACCTCGCATCCCTACAAAGCCGGGACGGAGCACGCCGGGTTCTCACCGGACCAGGCTCTCACATCACCAAGCGCGAAGCGCCGTGAGATATTCGGCGAGTCGCATGAAGGGTGCGCTGCATCCTGCTATGGGTGTTCGGCATCTTGTGCTCACTTCCTTGCATACGGATGACAGCTGCGGATGACTTGAATTATTTTCTGGTGCTTTCACTTCCAGAGACAGTTGTAAGCACTGTGTAACTGCCTCGAGGGTGCTTGACCAATTTAACACGACCTGGTGCGATCATCCCCCTTGCGCGGAGTGAGGGTTCTCGACCCCGCACAACATGATCTACTCGACCACCGTTATGGTTATCGCCAAAAAAGAAACAGAGGAAAAAAGAAAAACGGTATCCTGGTTGCCGAGTTCACGAAGTGACTTGGCTTGTCTACAACGTCGTTGCCAACCGACGAAAACCCAATCCCGATGGCAAACACCGAGGGGGGGGCTTGTTTGACAACGTCGTTGCCAAGCGACGAAAACCCAACCCCGATGGCAAACACCGGGGGGGGGGGCGTTTCGGGGTCGATCAAAACTTTTTACCCGATGCACACGATACCCCACGGCATCAAACCTCGGGCATGAAAGATGGAGCAGAGAGCTACCTCCCACCGAGCAGCCTTGCTATTGCTGTTGCTTCCTCCTTCGGAAAGTTAACGGTGGATAACCAAACCCGTGGCGGTCAAAAACATCGAACTTGAACCAACCGCTAGCGGCCGTTGACGGCACAAACTTTTTTCCCGGCGCATTCGGCACCTCACGGCCCCAAACCAAAAAAATTGTCCTGTGCACAACCGTCAACGGCCGCTAGCGGTTGGTTCAAGTTCGATGTTTTTGACCGCCACGGGTTTGGTTATCCACCGATAACTTTCCGAAGGAGGAAGCAAAAGCAATAGCAAGGCTGCTCGGTGGGAGGTGGCTCTCTGCTCCATCTTTCGCCCAAGGTTTGGTGCCGTGGGGTATCGTGCGCATCGACAAAAAAAAATTGATCGACCCTCAAGTACCCACGTCAGAGAGCGTTGGTTCGAGTTCGCAGGGATTGTGTGCGCATGGTTTGGTTTTCCAGCGACAACTTTTGGAAGGAGAAGGCAACAGCAACAGCAATGCCACTCCGAGGGAGCTAGCTCTACCCAGCATCTTTCTGGTACCACGTTAGATGCCTTGGGGTATCGTGAGTGTGTAGAAAATAGGTTGTAACTACCCTCTCCCACACGCTCTGACCGGTTATTTCGTGGTGCTATATGAAAGGCGTGTGCCTTCTTCTCGCCGTTGAGAAGACAAAAAAAACAATCACACCTCCGCATTCCGCCAGTCCCGTGCACAAAACTTTTTTTTCCCATAAAGAGCGTGCATCGAAAGTTCCATTGACAAAGTTTGGAAGAAAAGCAGGAAAAGTTTGCACCTTTTCTTGCAAGATTGTGCTGCCATAAAAAGCGGTGTAACAAGCAACGTTCGACCGCACTATCTCATCTCGGTATTTCGGCCTCTTCCTTTATGTACACACATATATGAAAAAACATATCTTATTCACTTCATTGTAGGGGGCCAAAATTCTTCCCTGCTTTCCCGTAGCGGTAGACCCTCATTCTTCCTCCACTCAAAACTCCACCATGAGAGCCACCGGATCGCGGCCAGACATGGGGATGAACACAAAGTTAGTCTCACTCCCAGTCATCCAGCAACCCCTATTCCACCTAAAACCACGCAGAACGGTCAACACCACAACCCACACCCGTACCAACACCGCCCATCCAACCCAGACGAACATCCCCAACCCAGCCGACCACCACCACTCACGACGCCAGGCCTTCAATCCCACCTGGCGATGCTAGACTTTTCCGGGTCCCGCGCGTCTAGATATCGGTCCGGGCCCAGCTGCATGACATAGTCCGAGCCTTCGAAGTCGGGATATCGGTCGTCCAGCTGCTCGGCCGTCAGCACTTCCCCCGAGTAAAACGCAACGGGTACGCCTTTGGCGATAGGCCTTAATACATTGTAGATACCATAACAATACAGGAGGCACCCGTGAGGCACGAGTTTGATGCAAGAAGAGAGTGTTGCGGCGATGGCAGGGGTCGTCGAATTCGTTTTGTTCTCTACACGATAGAAAAGATCCCAGTGGTGTATGTATAGGGCATCTTGATGCTCCCATCTACCCGTGGGAGTGTGTTCAAACTGTCAGGCAGTTTAGAGACAGTTTCGAAACGCACAACATCCCAAAGAATGGAGCATGGGGTTCGCGGGAAAACTTCCAGATTGCCACACACCCCCCAAGAGAAAACAAACTGCGAGCCTTTGGTGATAAAGCATGTCCATGCCGGTGGCAACCAAGCGGGGTACATGGTGTATGACGAGCTACACACCACGGAATCGAGTACCAAAAGATTGGGCAAGAGCAGGATGGGGCTCCGATCCCAGTGTCCCTTGCTTCTGGGTAGTCTTTCGAAACGACACGAGGATTCCTCTGTCCAGTCAGTGCGCCCCTGCTTCGTCCCCAGCCACGCACTCGTTGTATTCTTCTCTCTCCACCCCTCCCCCCTCGCCCCCCCTTCTCTCCCTTTCTCTCTGTCTCAAAAACGCAAGCCCCTCCCCCCCAAAAAGTCAAGCTCGCCTTGTGGAGAACAGCCCCTTCCCCTTGGCCCCAACGGGCCTCACTTCCACCAACGGTGATTCCGCATCCAAAGGTTCGACACCACCGGCAGAGGCAGCAGGATCACCCTGGAAAGGCGGTGGTGGCACCGGCGCCGTGGCGGGGGGGTAGCTCTCGGGAGACGATGACCTCCCCGAGGGACGCGCTCGCTTAGGCGATGATTCAGAAGCGGACCCAAACCTCACACGGCCGCCCCTCTGTGACTTGTCGCTCTTGGCTCGAAGGGCCGACAGGGAGGAAATGCACGGCTCTGGCGGCGCATGGGAAACACCGGGGGCTCCGTGAGGTGCCGCCGCCGAATCGGGGGTGGAACCGGAAGCGGTTTTCGTTTTTCCGGGAAACGGTGAAGAAGGTGAGCGATTGTCGTAGCGCCCGTGCTGTTTCGAGAAGAAGATGAGCTTCAGGACGAGGCTGTACCGTGGTCGGTTTGCCGTCTGTCACGAGGAGGGAGGGGAAATGGAACGTAGCAAGAAGTAGGGGAGGAGGGGGGGGTGAACCAAGCATGTTTGTGTCCGGGGACAGCGCGCGGAAACTGCGGAACAGGGTTAGAATCGGACGGGGCGGTAGGAACACAGCATCAAGTACGGCCCGTAAAGATGTGAAGTGAGCGAACTATGGCAACGAAAAAAATAGAGATCTACAGTACGTACGAGCGGATTCCATGTACGTGCCGCCGCCCCCGTCCATCTTGAACCAGCCAGCATGAGAGCAAAAAGGTACAGGGAATAAACTCTCCGACTACCATAGCTTGTATAAGATGCTACACACACCGCATTTGGACAGATTTTCAGATCTCGAATACTCCACGACGAAGAGGATACAAAGTCAAAATGATGCGCGTTCGGAAAGCTCTCGACACGAGAGTTCCAACGCTGACATTTCCGGCACCGTCAGTGCTTGTGCTCCAGAGTAAACAAGCTGTGACAACCGGCCCACGGGCTGTGGAACTCATGCAACGAACGGTACCATGATACAGACCCACACCAACAATATTACGGACAAAAGAGGCGACGGGAATATCGGGACACATGCATGTGTGTGCCTGCAACACGTGCACATGATCCCCGTCGAAAGATCGCCCAAACCATATGACCGTGGAGTTTAGAATTGCAGACTCAGCAAGATCGATAATAAAACGAGGCGCTCAGTTTAAGAGGCCCACACCAAAACCTATTGTGTAGCTGTTGGGTTCCCCCGCGGAGGAAATGAGAAGAGAGCCTCGGGAAAAGGAAGAGATTCTCGAGGAAGCAGGGGCGCCACTTCCGTACTTCCGTCGGTCCTTTCACACCTGGGATGGAGTGGAAATCCGGTGCGTGACGTCCTGATCCATTACGATGGCCCGCCCCGCCCTCGGCCTAACAAACACCCCGGTTCCGGTAGGGGGGTCGAGGAAGAGCGTCTCCGCGTCCCACTCCCTCCGCCAGTCCGCGTCGAGGTAAATCAGCAGCGTCGCGAAGAGAGGCATCCCCGGCTCCCTGCGACAATTTAGTCGTGCGCTATCCATCAAACTTTTATCCAGCGACCACCCATTTCGTTTGGGATAGAATGCATTGATGGAGGCTACGTTTCGGCGCTTTCTGCGTGTTTCACGAAGATGGCGAAGTGATACAGTCAGTGCTTGTGTGGCGGCAATTACATGCATTATTTCCATGAACATCGTGATCCATTCTTGTCAGAGTGACGTCATACCCTGCCAAACCTCACCCGCTCTGCTGTTGTGCAACTTGATTTGATACGTTGAACGGTTGGGACAATCTATCAAGAACTTGCACAAGCACCTCAGCTACTCCACCACACCAACAGAAAAACAACGGGACACGCGGAGAAGAGGGCGACGAACAGAGACAAAAAGAAAAAAAATGAAGGCAGACAGACAGACAGAGCTGGGCGCCAACATTGGAGACCGGTCCGCACTGTATCACAGCTAAGTCGGCAAAAACAGCTCGATGCACGCGCCTGTTGGTGTAGGTCCCGAAGTGATCCCGCCAGGGCGACGGCGGAAAGGCCGCCGGGTCCGCGTCGACGTGCCACGAAAAACGGTCGCCGTAAACGGGCGCGTTGGCCACCATACGTGCGGTGCTGGAACCCATGACCGCCTCGGGCATGTGCGATATCTCGAAGTCCGGGTAGAGCTTGCACAGCCTGGATTGGAGCTGGGCGGTGGGAGCGGGCGCGAAGCAGGTGTGAAAGACACACTTGGCGAAATCGTTTTATCGTTTCACTGCCGGCGTCCAAATGTCCGAGCTTGCAACGAAGTGCCCCGGCGGGGGTCAGGACTGTGCGGCGGTCGCAGGCAAAAACTTCTCCCCGAACGTCGCCAACCCCACGTCAGCAATTACCTGCAACTACGGTAGCAGCAGCAGTGGCACCGCGCTCAAAAATTTAGCCACACACCTCCACAATCGCCGGGTGCTCCCCGTCGCGGCACAACCATTCCATGGCCTCCTCCGTCAAGCCCCAGCTGCCTGTCCCCGCCCCTCTCCCTCCCACCCCCTCCCCCCCCTCCTCCTCCTCGTCCACATCGGTCAGACCCCGCTCCCACTTGGACGGCGGTGGCCGTTCTCGTACCGGCGTTCCCCCGTTGCCAGATGTCGGCTGATCGAGCGATAGCGCTGCCGCCGTCGCTCCCGGTGTCGCCGGCACTGGTGGTGGTTTCGTGGCCCATCCAGGCTCTGTGACTAGATCGAGCAACTCTCTGCAGAGGTCCTCGTCCACAAGACCGTCCAACACCACCAGCTGAAACATGGAAAAGCCAAGCAGGGGGGGAGGTGGATCGCCGAGGTACTAGCTGATGCTTGCCTAGGTCATTTGCCCGATTGATCATGCATCCCTCACAAGGCGGAGCGTCACACGAAATCCTTGAAGCGAAAGACATGAAACCCGTGTGGATGAACACCTGAACGAATGGACCACACTGAAACGAGACCACCTACTTCTACACGATGCTTTAGATTATGCGGTGATCGAATCGTGGCGCATAGCGTGAGAAATTCCTCAGGGTGAACCAAACCTCGCATCTGTCACGAAGATTTTCACCCCCCCACTTGGGCACAGTAGGGTATCAGCTTGGCTCGCACGATCCGCCTTGATCCGAATATACCTTTTCGAGGAGCGGCCTGATTTCTGTCGGCACGAAAGCATTTTTTCCCGCCACAGCCGTTGTACGTACATGGCTCATTCAACAATCCCGCAAATCTTCACGTGCCGGCAGTCTTGGACGACGATGTGTGCTTCGCACTGGTCCTTCGGTTGGAACACTTGGTAGGCATACAGTAGAGTGCCCGCAATAACGCCGGTAAGTGCCCGGCGCATCGACCGGCGTTATTCAATGTGCAGAATGACTTGGCGACTCAGTCTGTTCCCAGCAGTTTCCTTGGCGCTATACAGGGCCGCCGGCGCTACATCAACCCGCGATATTGACGCCCCCCCACTATGTCTACCAGCTAGAGCCCGCACACTAAAAGAAAAGAGATCCTCTTCTTGGGCCCGCGGCACGTCCTTCTGGCCTTGGCGTCGCAGCAGCTACGGCGGTGATGGTACCCACCCACGCCTGCGGTGCCCCCAGTACTTGTCCCGGAGCAGCCGCTGACATCACTCTTACTACTGTCATCTTCGTCACGTCTGCAACTTTTACGTAGCAACAGTAGAGTGTGGTGGCTCACCTTGCTTGTGTCCCACCGTTCCCCTCCCGGGGCATTTGACGAGGGTACCCACGACCCGTCCAACTCAAGATTCATCGCCACGTTCACACCCCGGCTCGAGGGAGACCACTCGGTCTCGTGCACTTTCAGCGGCTCGGATAGGCCGTTCTCGCTGTGCGCGTGGAACGAAAGAGAAGGTTTCGTCAGTTTTTTTGGCGGTGTCACACCGCTTCTCCTGTGTGTGTGTGTGTGTGTGTGTGTGTGTGTGTGTGTGTGTGTGTGTGTGTGTGTGTGTGTGTGTGTGTGTGTGTGTGTGTGTGTGTGTGTGTGTGTGTGTGTGTGTGTGTGTGTGTGTGTGTGTGTGTGTGTGTGTGTGTGTGTGTGTGTGTGTGTGTGTGTGTGTGTGTGTGTGTGTGTGTGTGTGTGTGTGTGTGTGTGTGTGTGTGTGTGTGTGTGTGTGTGTGTGTGTGTGTGTGTGTGTGTGTGTGTGTGTGTGTGTGTGTGTGTGTGTGTGTGTGTGTGTGTGTGTGTGTGTGTGTGTGTGTGTGTGTGTGTGTGTGTGTGTGTGTGTGTGTGTGTGTGTGTGTGTGTGTGTGTGTGTGTGTGTGTGTGTGTGTGTGTGTGTGTGTGTGTGTGTGTGTGTGTGTGTGTGTGTGTGTGTGTGTGTGTGTGTGTGTGTGTGTGTGTGTGTGTGTGTGTGTGTGTGTGTGTGTGTGTGTGTGTGTGTGTGTGTGTATGTGTACGTGTGGGTCTGCGTGCATAGATAAGTTGTTGTAAGATAGCTCGGCAGAGGAGTGATCGAAAGCAATGGTGACGAAACGCGCTGCTCTTGTTCTGTTGTCCCTCCGAAAAGCTGGCGTCATGACATGCAAGACCGGCGAAAGCTGATTTTTCAATTGCGCGCACAACAACGATAACCTTTTGTTCCCTCTCGAAAATTGGCACTCCGTTCATTGCGTGTACCCAGCACAACTTTGCGCCCGAATGGCAAACATGCGCGATAGTAGCGAAAGGAGAGTACGCGAACAAACCAAGGCTTACATATGGAAAACCACCCCACCCCCCCGCGACGAAATCGCTTGTCAGGAAGTAACGCGCTCATAGCAACAGATGCCAAACCACACTCACGCGAAGTGGCGCCTGGCCTCTCGCCTCCACAAGTCAACCAGAGGCATGTCCAGCAGCGCAGCGTCGAAGGACAACACCGGCGGCGGCGACAACGACGATGATGATGAGGCTGATGCTGGCGATGGAGGAGGAGGAGGAGGAACGCAGGAGACGATCGCCGGCGGGACGGACTCGCAAGCGTCAAGCGCCTCCATCATCGACAAGGCAAGCCAGTCAGGGAGTCCTTCCGCCTCAGCGGGAGGCAGGCTGGTCGGTGACTGTAGCACCAACCACAGGTTGGGCATGAAATCACTGGAGACACCAGCACCTGAGCTGGGCTTGTTGTTGGCGGTGGGGGCGGGTGTAGTGGTGTGGGTGTCCGCCATGGCGTCGACCAGCGCCTGCGGGAGGGGATGCTCGCCGGCTGGCCCCGAGCTTCTCAGAATCGCCTGTCGTTGAGACGATGAAACAAACGGAACATCACTCGTGAGAGCACGCCCAATAGGGCACTTTGCTTGTTGGACGGTACTGTGCTGTCGAGATGGAGTTGAGAACAATCCTCCGACAACAGGTCTGAGCCGCGAAAGGTATCCCGGCCAATTACCGCTGTGGAAAGACTCACCATACATTTACCTACGCAGCTGCGCAATGACGAATGGATTGGGCAAGGCCTTGAAATGCGAGCTGTGCACGTTAGAGAGAATGCTCTCGACGCCACAGGTGTTGGGGTCAACCACGTGAGGGTGCATGTAGCACACATAATCACTGCTGTCAGATTGTTTCGGTCAGACCATCGGCGGAGGGACTCGCGACCCTGCAGTCTACATGAAGCCCAAGCGCCTCAGAGACAGACAGAGAGTACATTTGAAAAAACACCAGTGGCCCTCTCATCATCCCGGCGCGAGGCATCCGCAAACTGCCCTGCGCGGTTCACTGTTCAAATCATACGCTTGTTGCAAACTTGTGCTGAATACCTCCCTCAGGGTGCTGCTATCCGCAGTTGCAGCAGTAGCTGAACCGTCGACCACATGCAACCCGGCCGGGAACATGGCACCTGATGTCACAGCTTGCTCCGCCGCCAGTCTCTCCGGGGGCGTCAGACCAAAAGAGACAACGACAGCAGGGATGCCGGCATTACAATCTTTGCCAAGCGACATCGCCGTGGTGGCAATCGGTCGACCATCACGGGACACAGGCGGGCCACAGGCCAAGTTCGTCCTGGCACCTCTAGCGGCGACGGAAGGAACGAAGCCAGAGGCCTCTGCCAACAGCACCAGAGAAACCAGCAGGGACAGTATGGGCGAGGCAGGCAGCGACGCCTTCATGACCCCGACGGTTCCTCTCGCTGTTGCCGTGGTGTTGCGGTTGTGCGCAGGAGCCAGGGTCGGGTGCTATTCCGCCGCGTTGTACACATGCCAACTTCCATCTTGCGGGAATGTTCAATCTCCAACCGGCAGCACTCGGCCCGCTACTGGGGCGCGCCACTCTTGTTCTCTTTTCTCTGTTCTCTGTCTTCCTTTCTCCCTGTACAACCGTTCCCTCTCGAAGGGTATGTTTGCGCATGTCCAGGTGAAGCCAGGGAGAATCAAGAAAGGTCGGGTGGTACTTTCATAACACACCCAGGAAAAGATGTCTGGCCGGAACCGAAAGATGACAAGAAAACGATAATGAAAAGAGTCGGAAATAGCAGTGATTTCCGTGCGCCGCGTCGTGCGTGACTAGACTTCTAGGGCGTAGGTTGCAAGGACGACACATAATCAGATCAGCGGTTAGTCTTCAACATTCGTTTTCCTTGGTGAGGGCTGTGATACAGTACAAGTCGTCCCGCCGTTCACGTGCGTATCCTCTCCGCGGTGCGCGTTATGATACGAAGTGCGTAGCGGAAGAGAGAGGCATCACACGAAGTAACTCACTCACTGAAGATCGCTTACGCAGGATTTTAAGAGTATCTAAAAAAAGAATAGGGAAGGGGCACGCAGACCCTATCTAACCCTAGCCCTAACCCCAAAGCACGGATTGAATACTTTATCCCATATTTTTGCTTAATCAATTTTGCTGCGTAGACTACTGCTCGCTGAGCGTCTTCGCCAATCACCTGGCAAAGCTCCGCGGCCCCTGTCTTCAAACGTGTATTCGGGCGAAAACCCCCATGATTCATCTCCAAGAGGAGACGAAGCGACAACGGAAGCGCGGTGTGGCTTCAAGAGTAAATAATAATGCTGCAAAACAAAATCAGGAGACAGCCTCCTCGCGTTCGTGCTCCTCCTTCCGGTTTTTCCCCCACAGAACGGGCCCGGAGATAGGAAACGTCAAAATCGGGTAGAGCCTCAATTTCTTTTTTGGGGCAGCAGGACCAGCCGAAGTCGGTCCAGTTTCTTATAACGGATTTCTTAGACTATTCCTTTGGGCTGTCGCATCCTGCTCATCTCTTGTTTCCTCATTTTCTACTTTCTGGCGAAGAAAACAACACACACCAGTACTGCAGCAGCAGTGGCTGGTGGGTATAGCGCAGCCCGCGGCGGTGCGGGGGGGCGGGGGCCGCCGCGAAAATATCCCCCCCCTCGGTGTTTGCCATCGGGATTGGGTTTTCGTCGCTTGGCAACGACGTTGTAAACAAGCCAAGTCACTTCGTGAACTCGGCAACCAGGATACCGTTTTTTTTTACCTCTTTTTTTTTGGCGATAACCATAACGGTGGTCGAGTAGATCATGTTGTGCGGGGTCGAGAACCCTCACTCCGCGCAAGGGGGGTGATCGCACCAGGTCGTGATAAATTGGTCAAGCACCCTCGAGGCAGTTACACAGTGCTTACAACTGTCTCTGGAAGTGAAAGCACCAGAAAATAATTCAAGTCATCCGCAGCTGTCATCCGTATGCAAGGCAGTGAGCACAAGATGCCGAATACCCTTAGCAGGATGCAGCGCACCCTTCATGCGACTCGCCGAATTTCTCACGGCGCTTCGCGCTTGGTGATGTGAGAGCCTGGTCCAGTGAGAACCCGGCGTGCTCCGTCCCGGCTTTGTAGGGATGCGAGGTCAATGGTCTAACGACTACGGCATGCACGACTATGAGTACACCCCCCCGCCCCCTACCAATAAATATATTAGCTAGGTAGGGGTCGGGAGCATGGCAGCAGCAGCATCATCAATGGGGCGTTTCTTGTTGGACGCGCTCCCCCAGCAACCCCTCTCGTTTATCTGGGGGTTATCTTACGATCATGTTCTGAAGGGGGCGTTTCTTCTGCGGTGGCCGGGATCGATCTGAGTTTCTTAGCCCTGTTTTCTTCACGGAATCTTTCTTACTTGCGGGCCCCTTCTGTATTTCCACTTATCACGAACTACACTTCACTTGTGCATTATTACCCGATCGTCATGTGAAAAAGGAAAAACGAAGGTACCCGCAAGGAGTTGGCGTTCATATCGCCACGAAGAAGGCTAGAATCCCGTCATAGATTTGGGGGTATCATCACATGTTGGTAACCCATCGGTGGGATTGGGTTTGCCCGTCTGTTCAGGCACATCAGCCTTCGTTTCCATCAATGTTATTCGTACGGTCTTGCTTGTTCGATGCATACCGTGCAGCGGAGTCACACATAGGGCATTTCAACGCCTACGGTGTTTTGGACACAGGCATACTTTGCTTGCCCAAGCGCGTCGACAAGACGGCCGCGGGAGAGTCGATGGACACATCATCGGCTCGCGTTTTGCTCATCATCTTGTCCGGCTCACGGGGAGCACAAAACATGCGGAAATCCCGGTGAGGTGAACACCACCAGAGGATTGCTTGCGCAACGGCAGGTGTATTGCGGGGGGGGGGCGGGTTAACGTGGAGATCCAAGTCGCGTCCCGCACCCAATCGACTCACCATGTCGTAACGGGGCGATGCAGTACAGTAGCGTCTAGAACGCCCAGCCCCGTGGGTAGGCCTTCCAATTGGTCCCACGCCATCAACCACCTCCAACCCGCGTCTCAACCCCAAACTTAGAAAAATGCGATGTTGCGGTACCCAAACGCGCTTCATCTCGCGAAACCGCGCGGTAACTTCTTTGTTTTCACTTCCCTTGTCAATGGATGATGCTAGAAAGGGTCGTCAGCCATTCCATGAGGCAGGGTAGGTCGTCATCCATCCAACAACCACCGCGGCGGGGGGCATGTTTTCGTGTGGCGACCATAATCATACCTTAGGGACGAAACACGGGGTAGCGGCGAGCAAAGACACAGCTACAACACGCTGTGGGCTCGAACAAGGTTTCCACCGTACCGCCTGCTGCCTACCACTTGCGTAAGGATCTTCCATGCGTGTCTTCGTTCACGAGACACATCTATCCTTTCATCAAGGAAAACGCCTACACCTCCGCGTGCACTGGTACTAAACCATTCGGAGTACTAAGCTCGCGCTCAAACCGCCGTTGCGAAGCCAGCACGAAGCGACCAGCAAGAGGCACAACCCCGCGACGGCTGACACTCTCGGCGTTGTGGGCGTCACGCGAACAATATCGGGCACCTCCCCTCGTCCCCACTTCCTTCCGCGCAATATCGTCCGAGCTCCGTCGTTCATGCAGGTGGCTCTCTGCAAGAATCCATGCAACTCCCGAAACTTCGAAGCAACGTCGCCCCCCCACCCACCCACCCCCTCCAGGCGCATCGCCCTCGCCTTCCTACGTCCCGGCATCTTCGCAAGAAAGAGGTGCTGGTGGTGGTGGGGGGGGGGATTTCATTCCATTTTCATTCCAAATTTGGGAACATTATCATGGGAATATCCATCCAGTGTCGCGCGTCCTTCTCCACGCAACGAATTCCCATCGATCAATCAGCTCACACACCAACTTCCTGCCAACTCGTCCTTTTTCTCGTGTTGCTCGCTGGCTTGCCAGGAACAAAAAAAAAACTGAGGAAAAAGTTGTCAAAGGATGATGCAGGAATACGCCTCTCGCAGATGCGCTCCTATCTTCCTGTCGAACACAAAAACAAAGAAAAGAAACGCACCCACATGAAAAAAAATCAACAAGCAAACGACGAGAAGAGGAGAAACAATCAATCAAAGCAAAACAAATCCAACGTCAAAATCCACACCAAGCAACCTCGACCACCACACCAATCACAGCGCGTCCTGGGACTTGCGAACCAAAAGGCGCGACTTCTTTTTGAAGGCTTCGCGGTCATTTCGCCACATGACTGCCGCATCGATATTGGCCGGGGACTCATCGTTTGGGTCCGAGAGCATTGAGACGACGGAGACGATAATCCCTTCTACCCCCAGGATCGGGCGCCAGCGTTCCTCCGCGGTTTCCTGTTGACACCCACGTCAGTACAGCAGCAGTTACACGTAGCGCTCGCACGTGAGAACCTGGAAGTTGTCTCTGGCTAAACGAAAGATCGATAAAACACTGGAACCTGGACATCAGCACATGTACTCAGTCAACAAGAATACAGAAAACGCCCGCACTAAAGACACTTGGCAGTCAAGATATTGAGCATAAAAAAAAAATCGAACAACTTGAGCACTAACCAATTGTGAGCTCGGTTAAAAATGCCTACAAGAAACCCTACGCCACGGCCATTCGTAGAATAACCCTAAATAGGAAGTAACAATCCCAGCCTCGGTCGAAACTGGAGGTGCTTAGGTACGGACGCAATAACCAACGCCGCAGTTGAGTAAACGACGAGCTTTCCCGTAACAACACATGACTTGGTAGGACAGAAAGACACATACACAAACGTGCGCAAGCACCGAGAGAATGCCACTGCCGCGTTTCGACACGGAGGCTCTCTGGGGACAAAAGGGTGCCTGACAGAAACGGAGTTTTTTCACGCGTTTGCACAAGCCACAAAACGCGCACGCCCGGGCGGGGATAATACGGACGCGTTCAAGACCTTCGGTGTGAGAGTCGTATGCATCCGTACCTGTTCGTTGAACTTGTCCTCTCCCGGTGGGTGAAGGATCGAAATGCACACCCTCCCATCCGGGTACACTGCGGCAAGCGTCCACAAAAAACGGAGGCAAAAACAACAAAAAGAGATGACAAGGTTGCGGAGCATGGCGGATGAGTGGCAGACAAAAAAAATCTCCCCAGTAAGCTCTCTGGCGGACACTGCGATGTGAAGTACTAGCCAACGCCTTGTGAATGCTGAGACTGAAGACGACAGAGTGCGTTCCACGCCTACTAACGTGTCACAAGAGGCAACACTTGCGCTTCTGCGTGTATACTGGGACAACACCCGCTCCGAAACATGGTTCGAGAAAGTGGCGGCAACCAAAAAAGGCAAGCTACAATCAGCGGTTGAGTATATTCTTATATAGCAGAAACAACAACAACGACAAAATCATGGACGCCGCCACCAAAGAGCAATCGCTTCTTACCATTGGGATGGAACATCTCGCTGACAAAGGTCATGGTCGGAGGGTTGTTCGGGAAGTCTTTCGGGAACTCGAGCTTGGCTTTGAAGAACCCTCCCTCATACAGCTGAAATATCAGAAAGAAGAAACACATACACACAAGAATCAATACTTCGAAAACGTGCAGTTTTCTTCTGTTGCTACCGTTTCTGTCTTCGATCCGGAGAATAGATCAATCTCCCCCATGCCGCCCCCTCACGGGGTCACAGTTAATGGCATTTAAAAGTGCTTCGTGTTTTCAACCGCACCACGACTGACGTCTTTTCATTGGTCAGCCGGCTAGGCGGTCGATGCTAATAATAAACACACACAAAGAAGCGCTACTCATAAAACACACAAAGAGGCGAGAGGGGGCATGAACGCACGAACCAACAAGGCAAACAGAAAGGCCCGCGAAACTTGAAACAAGTCGAGGGTCCCGCAACAGCCAGCGAATGTCTCAATCGCATCGACATACACACATGCCATGAACGCCGTGTGCAGGAGTCAAATATCATGTCTAAGTGGCCTTAATCCCAACCCTGGCTACCCCACCCTTCTCTGCTAGCGGGGCGGGGGCGTGGTTACTCCGAATAGGAACGCGCTCTGGCTGATAAACACCCCAAGAAAAATATTGCAATTGTTGGGCATTGTGTTAATAACGGCCCAGAACAGAGTGCACAGACGCGGTCCACTCGTTGGGCATATTCCTTCACTGACATCGGAGACAAGCCGATGGCACCATGAAGACAAGACACGAACGAGCCCTAGGAAGAAATGTCGGCATAGCACCAAAGACCATATAGATGTTGGAATTACCGGCTGCCAAGCTTGCTTGTTGACCAGCATCACTGCTGGCTGCCGGACTTTCTTGATGATCAACGCAAGAGCTAAAAACAGGCCAAGGCCAAAGGAAGACAGAAGATACGAAAATACCCAAATCCCAAGTTTTGATAGCGCGTCCAACAAATTGATGGGCACTTGGTGGTTTTGTCTACTACATGGACAGGTCACATCAGACAACATGACATCAATGGACACGCTACAACAGACAACATAACAAAACTGACGGTGGTTGGTTCACGGCAAGAGACGAGGTAGGCGAGCACTCACCGTATCCGCTGGGCCCACGATAAGCAGCTCCCAAATAAACATATTGTCGTCATCGGCCAGACCCACGGAGACTCCCTCGGGGGGGTTCTTGTTGAGTTCTGAAGGCGGCGTGTTTTCCGACGGTTCGGGCACATGTCGCGCGAGAGTTGGGGGATATGGAGCTCGGAGTTTGCAACAGAGCCGCAGCAGCGGTGGGCTAGAAGGGAACACCCCCTTCGTGAGGTTGAGTTCGCGAGCACAGATGACATCGTTATACATGGGGTGACTAGCCCTGCCGGCACCACAAATCCACTAGTCGAGAAAAGGGGAAACGGGATCATATTCCGGGTGAACATACTAAAGCAAGTAAATTGGGTTTCCTGTCAAGTTGGCGGCTGCATGCGTTTCGTTCAGGTAGGCATTTTCTGGGCAGCTTGGTGGTCAGTGTGTGGTGTGTCAATCAAGTCCAATACTCTGGGCGTCACTCCTCCTTTAAGAAAAAGTGTTCGGAAAATGTCCGAAGCGCTAATCCAGGGGTCACACACAAGCAAGGCATCTAAACGCCGGACATTCTTGTTTGTGTTTTCCCTCAGCGGTCTCACCTAAAAAGCCATGAACGCAGACAACAACGCCCCACGTGCGACAAAGGTCAGAGTGGATTCCCCTAGTTTGGGGGCCGTAGGGTCACCCCAACACCGTACAATGGAGTCGCGGGGTGCGACGGCAGACTGCGGCCGGCTCATGTTCTGCACTGGACGCCCTACCCAGCTTGTGCCCGCCCCGTGTCTGTCGGTCAAAAAAAGGTGTTCCCTTTTGACCAGGACCATGCCACCCCGTTCCTGTTGTGGACTTGGCTCATTCTCTTCGCGTGTGCTATGCATGTTGCTGTAGCTTGTGGTCTTCACACTGCTGTATCGTCGAGGAGCCATTCTCAGCCTCGGTCCAGAAGTTGCCGTTAAGGAATCCAACGCGCCGACTATTTTCTAATTAGATACCACACGCCCAACGCCTGGCCGAACTACAGCAGTGGCCGAAAATCGCGTATGATTCAGTACAGTGTTGGAGCAAACACCGCCCGATCCCGAACCATCTTGGAAAAAAATCGGTAGGTAGTCTACGCAGCAAAATTGATTAAGCAAACATATGAGATAACGTATTCAATCCGTGCTTTGGGGTTAGGGTTAGGATTAGCGTTAGGGATAGGGTCTGCGTGCCCCCTCCCTATTATTTTTCTAGATACTCTTTAACATCCTGCGTAGGCGGTCCAACAAAATGTAAATGGCATCATACCCCCGCGCGAAGCGAACCTATCCTACATGTCCGGAAGGGCGTTGCAGTTGATTTCAGGGTGGAAGTCAGGATCACCCGCGGGTGGACTTGATCCCTTGGACCCTTTTCATTCACGTACCCGTAAGACTCGAGGCACAATGCGTACACTTCAGGCGTGGGGGGTACGAAAGCGAACGTGAGCAAGGGACGGAGGGGAATGACTCACCCTGCAGTTGCCTCCGAAGAAGCTCGGTCGCGTAGTCAGACATGTTCGCTCCTGCTATCTGCGGCCTTCGTAGGTACCAAGCCTGGAAGGGTTGGGGGGGTGACAACGAGAACGAAGAAAGGGGGTTGACATCAAGATGAGTAGGGTATTGATGGAGACCAATCGTTTCACCCGAGCACAACAATGCATCAAGTCGAAAAAGACGTGCCACGCAGAGTGTTGTGGTTCAAGTCCTTGCAGTATTGTAAAGCCGACATCCTCTGACGCGGACTTTTCTTTCACGAAATACAAAACGTGGCACAGATTTTTCGGTCAGACATGAACCAGGCCCGAACTCGTCGTGATTTGCAAGACGATTAAAATTTTCGCGTGCTGGAAATTGTTTGGCAGGGAGACTACATGTACCATTTTTGTGTGCTGTGGAGGGGTTGACCAATCACGCCAGCTTGTACACTCGTTTAAGTATAAAATGTGTGTGTGCTATTTTGGCCGATTTGTGGTAGCCCAGTGTGCAGACACTAAATTAGACGTGATGCTGGAAATAAAACCAGAAACGCGAGCGGAATGTGACTCTGTAATGCGCGGCACAGCCACTTCTTGAGAGGTCAAGCAATAATCGCGGGAACTGATCGCCGTGTCGCATCAGCGACCGAGATCAACCCGCCGGAGCTGCAAGGGGAGTTTATGGGGGGAGGGGGGGGTTCTCCAATCACTGGTGAAAGTGAGAGCTTCTGAACGTGTGATTCGCGTTCTGCTTCAGGTGGTTTTGGTAGGACAGCCTTGAACAACGCGACGGCCGTGGTGCAGCTGGTGGGCGGGCAGGTGGCAACAACTGTGACAAAGAGAGCGTGGGGGAGGGGTTGAGCAAACCAACCGCGCAAGCTCTCACTAGCAGGACGCTTTTGCGGCAGCGTGCTTGTTCCAGTGGCACAGCTGCGGCGGCAGCAGCACCAGCTACTGCAGCCGCGCACGCGAGATAGAGCATGATTGTAAAACCTCCGTACTACTGAAAGTGTGAGTGGGTGAAGCAGGAGGGATGGATTGATGAGTATCGGAATTTCAGGCTGTGATTATTAGGCCCGAGGGGGCCAACGTTTGTTCCCGAACTACGCGGCGGCCTGGCGTGTTCCTCTGAAAGCGCGTGCTCCCGAGGCTGGGAGCTATGAACAACTTTGTAGTCGCGTTGTCGATTTGAAGGCGCCCCTTAGAAGGCGAGGCACATAGCGTAAATTTCCAATTTCCGCAACGAGCTTCTCTCCAATGTGCTGTTTGTAGTCGTCCGACTTGCTGCTGCGATTTGAAAAGCCACGTAATCCAGAGTACACATCACCACGGTCGCCCCTTCCAATGAAAACACACAAAAACTAGACACAATGAGCGACGGGCGATAACCTACAGCACGGTGATGAGGACCAGCAGCTGCATATGGGGGGCCTAGGGAGCAGGCCGGAAGCGCGTGTCGCTGCTGCTGTGTGCACATAGGGTAAAAAGCTCCTGACCGGCGTTTTTTCGGCAGCTGTGTGGGGAGTGTTGTGTATGTTTTTTGATAACTCACCGCTTTCCGTCGAGGGTTCGCCCTCGCAGAAAAACAAACTCGCGAGCGCGCTCCAGCGTCTCCTTCACCGATAGCCCCGAAACGGATGACGGTGAAGACTTGATGACCCTCGGTCCAACGAATGTGTGGCGGAGTGGCTCTGTGCGGAGGTTGCGAACTCACGGTTGTTTTCAGCACTTCCACTTTCCCACTTCGATGGCCGGGTACGGGTATTTCGGGAGTTGCTATTTGTTGGATTGACTTTCCACTCGGGGACATCGGGAATTTGTTTCTTGAGAGACGTTCAGAAAAAATATATTATATCGGGCCTCTCTCTCGCTGTATTCACTGCCTGTTCAGTCTCCCTCTGGTGCTACCAGCTTGGCCCTCCATTATGACTTCTGCCGCGCAGCAATGGGAAGTGGACTTTGCGAAGGCGCGAGAAACGCTAGACTCCTTGTCAGGACCTGGTGATGAATGGCAGGTTCGTTTGTTTGTCTGTTGGTGAAATGTCTCATCACGCCGGCTGTGTTTTGATTGATTGTTGACTCACCCGCGCGACGAGCATGCACAGACCCCGAAGCCTGATGAACACGACCTTGAGAAACGTCACGCGACATATGGCAAACAAAAGACGGCACTAATATTTGGCACAAACGGTATCTGTGACACACGCAACAGTTCTTGATGTTGATGTTCGTGATATTCAAACCGGGAACTCCATTTTTTTTTTTTGTCACATCACGGATCGACCAACCCCCTCGAAGGAGGTGTGCCTAGTGTCGCAGTTGAGGATTGATGAGACCTACGGCAGTGGAGACTGGGAACTGGTCAACCTGAAGTCTGCGAAAGTCGCATCGAGAGTCACATCGCTTGCTTTTGTCTTGCGTGGTACCCCCCTCCGGTGGTCTAGACTACTTGTACTGCTGTTGGAGCTCGCAATCCCTACACCCTGTTGCACTTGATTAGCTGCCTGGCAATCGCGGCGTACTAAATATATATATATTAGCATCTCTCCAAATGTTTACAAGTACCGCTGTAGCGTTTTCCAATGCTCGCGCGATAGGCAGAGATGCTATCATAGCTCCCTCGCGGACAACAGACGTTATTCGACACGGGTTGCCCTATGCGCGTTTCCGTGTTGGTCCGTTACTTCGCCTTGAAAACTGCTAGAAGACAAGATGAGAGGAAATAAAGTACGGTCGTCCCCGCTTTAATGACACCATTTTTAAAGACACTCCCTGCTTTAAGGACACAAAAACATCAGAAACATGGTGCCCCGCAGATATGAAAAAGTAGGGCGGGGGTAGGGTTTTCCACCATTCGACCCCCCCCCCAGAAAATGTGCTGCAGCACCTGTAGATCCTGGATCATCAACAGCGGTCTGCTGCAGCCGCACACAGCGTGTGGGTGTATGGAAAGATTCATTCCATCTGCTAGCGGTTCGTCTGCTGCCGGCTTGAAGCCATGCGGCGAACCGACGTGCCAGTTCAAATCTGCACTGGTGTCACTGGTTCATCAGTGTCTGTGCGAGCGACCCATGCACGCGTTTTGTGGTCGGGGCATCGGAGAGGAAGGTCACGGACAGCAGGGAGAGTGCTCGGATTGCCAGGACAGCGTTTGTGTTGTGTTGTGCCTTGTTTTGACCTTGTGGGAGGCGCGGTGTCCTCTTTGTCGCTGTGCTTCCCCGACATTTTTGGTNTGTGCGAGCGACCCATGCACGCGTTTTGTGGTCGGGGCATCGGAGAGGAAGGTCACGGACAGCAGGGAGAGTGCTCGGATTGCCAGGACAGCGTTTGTGTTGTGTTGTGCCTTGTTTTGACCTTGTGGGAGGCGCGGTGTCCTCTTTGTCGCTGTGCTTCCCCGACATTTTTGGTCTCTGTGTTTCTGCGTTACCTACATTTTCCTAGTGTCGTTTTACAACCTTCGATATTTCTCAGGTGCGGTAGCGAGATCTTGGGCAAGATATTCACGGGGAGGACAACGCCTAATAATATTAGCAAATAATTAAGCCCATATCAACACCAGCGCACGACCGTCGTGTACATTACGATGCGCAGGTCGTAGAACACCATCGCTTTCAGCGTTTTGGTGGTACAGTGCGGGGAAATTCAAGCGATGGTATGCAAGTATGGATTGCAGCATAATAGCAGCATTGGTTGCAACCTTCACATCACCTTGTGTCGTAGGTTTCAAACAACACCTCTTGTGGTCGCCTTTCTGCTGCGAATGCGCACCTTTTGACATATGTTTCGCCTTCATTGGCCCCGGGGATGGTGCGTTAGTGGCCCCGGAATTTTAAAGACTCTTCCCCTCGTTAAAGACACTTTTTGGGGGGGAAAACGTGGTGTGTCTTTAAAGCGGGGTCGACTGTCCTTACTGATTAGAAGATGCCGACCTCAACGAACATCAGCGGGGTAGAGTAGTCGGCGGAACCCTCAGCTGCTTTGAAAGTTTCAGTAAATGCGGCTGCGGGGTCGATACGCACAGTATACCAAGCTTGCCGGGCTGCTGCTTCTATGTAGATCAAACGATTAAAGAAGTAGCTCGTCTCTTCGTCTATTTCGCCAAATATCTCAACAAGCGAGACGACTTTTTATCCCGCTCACCGCAGAGAGTGCAAGACATCCCCTTCGATCGCTGCTGTGTTACGTACTATCCCCAACGACTTGTACTGTAAATGGTCTCTCTGTGATTGTTGCGTTTCTAATATGAGAGCTAATTTTGATTAGCAGCTCGGACGGGAGAAGATGTAGATAGCTGTGGACAAGTCCCTGACCCTAGGCAGACAGAGAGACAAGAGGCAGTCTTGCGCTTGTGGTCCGGAAGCAGAACAGCCATCCCGCGCTTAAGGCCAGCTTTCTTCGCACAGGCATGGTGGCTCGCAGCATGTACAACGTACGGAGGGGTATCAACCTTGAGGACACTTCCCCGGCTGAAGACACCTGTTGTAATGAAACCATGCATGTCCTTAGCAGAGGGATGACTCAACACTGCTGCCGTCGAACTCCTGCGCCCCCGCTGTTGGTAGAACCCTTTGGCTAACATGTGTCTTCCCTCGATTTCTTTCCCCACTACAACACTGGCGTCCTTCCGTCGGTCGGCCGGTTAGCGCGGTTGATGTTTAACAAGAACACAGACAGCTGACAGGCCAACTAACCGATAGGCAGAGGTAGCGACGAGAGCATTGTTTCCCGTGTCAGCCAAGGCCGGGATACGAACGCCTGCCGAGCAGCTATCGAGTGTTTGGAATCGGCCCCGGATTGTGTGATCGGCCGCGCTAGCCGTGTGATGAGTTGTAGGTGTGTGTGCCGCGCCAACTTATTGGAACATGAAGATGCATGAGTCTGGCTGGAAGTGTGCGTCTTTGTTTTTCGCATCGACCGCGCTATCCAGCAGACCGATGGAATGACTTGGGTCCAGCTGCATTCGTGATACGCTTCGTAATGCCGTGGCCTGGGATAAATTAGCGTGTGTTCGCGCGCATATGTTGTTTTCTACACGCAATAAAACAGGCGAACAAGCTAGGCGAATCCGTGGAGGCCCTTGCTGAGCGGTTGGCGCTGATGGAGAGAAGACCGGTTGACTTCGCGGTGTGAGTATAGTATGGTTTTGGTGACTTGACCTCAACAATCTCGGTACGGTTCAAACAACGAAATTCTTCGGCTTGACAAATTGGGCAAGGGTGCAAGGCTGCTGCAAAGCCTAAATGACAGAAGCGTCAAACGACGGCTATTTTATTGTTCCGAACATGAGCGCTTGCTCCCAATCATTCGTTGGTGGACGGTTGTGTTTGTGTGAGTCGCAGGGAAGCATTTTCTGTGGCGCTATCTCGTTTGATATTGTTGCCTGTTCCGTTCACTTGGCTTCCCTGTCTGCGGCGTTTCTGCCGATACTCACGCTGCTCCGGATGCATTTCTGGTGATGTTGCCATCGAACAGTGGGCATGGCGAGTTGGCGCGGCGAAGGGCGGAGCTGGAGACACTCCGTCGAGAAGTGGTGAGGGCCGCGGCGTGGCCTGTTTTTCAAGCACAAGCCCTCGGGACCATCCCAATCGCTGGTGGTGTGCCGTCTAGATATGTTGCTCGTGTTGCTGCTGCTGCTGCTGCTGCTCGTGTTGCTGCTGCTGCTGCTCGTGGTGGCGGTGGCGTTTACATGTCTGCTTTGATTCGATAGAACAAATTGCTGTTCTCGAGTTCTTGTTCTCGTTTGCCTCACCCAGTTGGTGGATTGATTGTCCAGTTTTTCACGGCCTTGCCGAGAGATAAACCGACTTTTCCTCGGTGTTGAGTCCGCACCATACCCTCTGCATGTTTGGATATTATGAAGCAGCTGTTCCGGCACTGCTGGCCCCATATCCTCCAATTTTTTTTCCTCAACAAGCACGCTGGAGTTGAAGTCGCCCCTTCCAACTCCCGAAGACGTCGTGCCCGAACTGCGCGAGACTTGGGGTTCCACGTGACATTGGAGTCGTGGAGGTTGCAACAAGGCACCAGATGGCCGTTGAATAAGCTAGTTAGTGTAGTTTCGGTTTTGAGAGGAGTCTACGACGCCTTGCCGACGTAGCTCGCCGTGGTCTGACCGACGTGACGCCCGACGGCGCTTTCGGTGCAATGTGCGGACCCCCCTCCGTCGCGCATCGTCTAGACTTTCGTAGGAATGGAAGGTCTTTGGTCGCAGTATGACATCTTGGCACGATGATGAATCCCCCCCCCCCTGCAAGGTTGGCATTTCGTATGTTGAGTGAAGTAGCGCCTGCCTGGGAGTTCCCGAACGCTGATGTCGTCTCTGGTAGGCACAGGAAGGACGTCCAGTGAAAGGAGATCAGACCCAAGTTTGCGTTTGGGTTAATGATGAAAGGTACTCTGGCAAGTAACGATGACCACCGCCCCGATTCTTGAACGGCTCAACAGGGCGCGGTGCGAGGGCCAATGGGAGGCGGGCAGGGAGGAGGGGCTGCGGCCGCGGGGGCGGCAGGAGGCAGCGGGGGCATGTCCCGCCTCGAGCAACAGAGAGAGACCATGAAAGGTGGACAACGTAGGAAACAGTATACGACTCGGATGGATGCAGCAATATGAACGATAGTATCAGCAACATCAGCAGTAAAGTAGCTGGCAGGCGACGGGTTGTGGTGCTGATCATTGTTATGTCGGGTATTTGTGATAGCTATGATGCACGTGTTGTTATCATTCGCTCGGTATAGCCAACCTGGGTTCGTTCAAATCTGGTGATTCCTTCACATCTGGCGACTCAATATCGATTCCACAACACTTACGATTCGAGATTCGAAAGAACCACCTAAAAATGCGGTGGGCTCTCTCTCTCTCTCTCTCTCTCTCTCTCTCTCTCTCTCTCTCTCTTTCTCTCTCTCTCTCTCTCTCTCTCTCTCTCTCTCTCTCGTTCGGATTTTGGTTTGATCCTTTCGCCGCTGCGCCCGCCCTCCGACAAACGTACCCCCCCAAACCGCTCCTCGCAGAACACGACCGCATGCTGGCGGACCTGGGTCGAGGGGTAGGACGGCTCAAGACGCAATCGGCGATGATCAACGAGGAAACGTCCCTCCACGTCAGGCTGCTGGATGACATGGAGGGAGATGCGGAGCGGGCGTCATCGGGGTTGCGCACCGAAGCAAGACACGCTGAAAAGGTACAGCAACGTAGTGCGCGCTTATGAGGTACAATTAGTGCACGCTGAAAAGGTACAGTACCTTACGCTTTAGAAAAGGTACAGCAGTGGTTTACGTTGCAAGGGTACAGCACCGTTGTTCCCGCTTGAAAGGTACAGGTAGTGCACACTAAAAAGGTACAGCAGTACTTGATGCTGAAAAGGCACCGTAGTGCACGCGTAAGAGGTACAGTCGTCCCCAGCTTTGAGGACGCGCATGATTTTCCAACACAAGAGTCTTTGCACCGGCGAAGTATTCTTGGTATGTATCCCTCCTACAGTATTGTGCTTTCATTCCGCGGGGCACCATGCCTAGGAAAGCGGATGGTGTTCTTGATTCCCAGCGGAGACGACTGTACGCGTTCACTACAGGTTTGCACAGCTCGAATATGGCACGTGAAGGAAGCAGTTCATCATCGATTTGCGAGGAGGCTTTGTACCGCGACGACACCGCCAAGTGTACCCGGTAGATCCGTCGCTTGATTTGGCGCACACGTGGGGACGAAACACGAAAGGGACAACGAGGCGCACTCGACAACCCTTACCCCGACCTTGCCATGTGCGTGACGCCGATGAAGTCGTGGCAGAGATTCGAAGTAGGGGTAGTGGGCGAGTGTTCGTGCATGCCTGTTCTTCGGCGCTGGTGCTGCTGTTTGTCACTCCTCGCAGCGCACGACGAGGAATTGGTGAATACACGCCATGATGGGAGGAGCGTCTAAGGAAGCAGCAACCAAGTTGGCACCTTGCTTTGAACGTTTGAACTTTTGAGTCACCTCTGACGACTGTGGGCGTGTTGTGACAAAGCACGAAAGATGGAATAGCACCCTGGTAAGCAGGCATGGCGGCTACACAGCCTTCCTGTGGGCCACCACCGAGGTGGATTATCCTCAGCCGTTGCTGTACGTTTTTGTATAGCACTAAAACTAGTGATGAAGGGTTATTCTTTCACACGTGTGCCGGAGCACTTAGGGGTTCCACTGGTTGTCTACGGGAGGGAGGGGGCGTCCACTCGCATTGAAACCCGGCTTGAACCCGCGGGAAAGGTGGTTGGGTGTTTGCCCTCGCCTCCACGGTTAGCTTGTTGTCGCTTTGCCCGCCAGGCTGTTGCTGCTTTTCTATTAACATGAAGCCCTGTTTTTCTTTTCCGTCTAAATTTTCTTTTTCCATATTCGTAAACGATGCGTCATCAGCTACATTTCTCACCAACGATAGTGATCACCTTGTGCCAAACGTTCACGCGATATTTCGCCTCCCCCGCTGTCCCGTGCCCGCTTCCGTGTGCATCCCCCGTCGTACGTTTTGCTCGGGTGCTTCCGGCAGATTCGTGAAAAGAGCAAGACCTTCAACCTGTACGTCATCATCCTGGTGCTGTCTATCATCCTCGCCATCCTCGTCTTTTCGGGCCTCTGATTGGTGTAACAGCAAGCACCCGATCGATCGGGAAGCCTGGTTGGTCGGATCGCCTGCTTGGTGGATTGGGAGTATAGCTAAACAACGTGTTGAGCTGGCTTGATGAATGTGGATTCAGTGCGTCAGATCTAGGCTGTTGAGTCGGTATGGTGGGTCATTACTTGCCCATCCATGACCATCTTGGATTCCGCCTTGTCGTATATGTTGCCGCGTAAATAGCCGTGTTTGTAGGAAGCCGTTCTCAGGATGACTTGAATACAGGACTTCAAGTACTGAAGCCGCTAAAAGAGCACGTGTTTGCTTTATCCAAACAATGTTGTCACCCGCACGAGAGGGACAGAGAAACCAGGGCCGTTCCTGTCACCGAATCATGGAGATGACTTTCATTGTGACCCCTTAGAAATGGTTTTATCCATGTACCAACATTGATGGATGATTCCCCTTCCGCCGGTCTTGTCGTGCTCTGTACCCATGATGCAAACGCGAATGAGTGCTGTGAAACGAATACTACGCAAGGGTCCTTCTACCTTTCCTAGCGTGGCGGGATGCGGCAGTGTAAGCCGGGTTCGTTCCTCTTATGGAATATTTTGGGCCAGATCATCTTGTGATGACGGAAATCCGCCGCTTTGCTGTTGAAGAACTTAATGAGCAGCTCTGAATTCTAGAAAATCAACAGCATCGATAGCGCGTCCCTGATGCCGCACAAGGGAGCTCGGTGCTAGACTTGCCGGGGGGGGACAGGTCCGCCGGACTTGCACCCCGTGCTAGCGTAGGTGCGCGCGCGTATTCCGAGGATAAGCCTACAATCCGTTGCATCATGTGCGAGCGTGTTCCCGGTGACTGATCCGGTCACGACTCAAAGCCTCGCTACTGTTACGATCAACCCTCCTTGTGGCGAGCTGGTTTGGGTGTCTATCGGTGAGAAAGCCCTCGACGATCCCGTGTGTGCGCACGATTCGTCTGCCGTTGATGTGTGCAGCAAATCTCTAGACCCTCCCGTCATGGCAAAAGGGTTAGTCGCTTTCGCATCATGTACGGCTCGGGCGTCTCAATGATGACAAGCTTGCTTGATGTGACCCTCGATATGTGTGTTGTAATTAGGGATAGCCCGTAGTACGCTGGATCTGCCCCCCCCCCTCGTGCGTCTGTTTCATGACACGCCTAGGGACGCCATCAGCTTGGCGTGGCCTCTGCAGCTTGGCATTTTTTTGGCATCCTACACTGGTCCCAGGGAACTCCGGCTTTGATATTATTCATGGCGTGGTTTGCGGGAGTCAAAAACATTCGACCACCCGCAAGAATTCCCGACGCTGCATCTGATCAGACGAACACCAAAAAATAGCACTACAGCATGTACACGAAGCAATTGGGGTCTGTGGGCGGTACTGCTTCAGGAATTACTGTGTCTGCTTCAGGAAAAAACTGCCAACTCAACCTGCCCCCCACCCCCCCGAAAGATGCTTGCAGTGATGCAGTGAGCCCCACACCCGGTCAATTGGCCCAATCCGCTGCTGGCTTTTCAAAATCGTTCCTCGCACTATTATTTAGTCGGTCTTTTCGTCCAGAAACGCGATAGCAGCGGCCATGCCCTTGTCCATTTCTCCTGCATCGGGCGCCTGACCCTGTGCCGAGGTGGGTCTCCCCCCTCCCCGGCCCCCGCAAGCCGCGAGCGAAGAACGAAGCCACTCGTCCGCCTTAAGCCCGCCCTGAAAAAAATAAGAGAAAATATAGTTGAATTGATATGGAGTATGATAGATAACTTATATCCCGGACTCTCGTCTGCGATTTTGTTGTTTTTGGTGAAACACAGAGATGATTTCGTTCGTTGTGGTGCAGAAAGAGAAACAAGTGACCAGATAGAGGGAGGCGAGGGGACACCTCAGACGGAACAAACTAAATGGAAGAAAAATACTTCGTACACTGAAGAGGAAAGGAAGATGCATAGATGAGAGAGCAAAAAAGCCTTAGGTGGGAAAAACCAGGGGTATGCAAGAGCAGAATTCGATGAGAAAAGAACATGCTCGCACTTGTGCGCCATAGATGCATTCGGGATTGTCGTCACCCCTTCGGGAAGCATCCCAAGGCGCAAGCAGTTTCACAAACTAACACGCACCTCCGCCGCAGCCCCTGCTACGGCGCTGAAAACCAGGAGCTTTCCCGTGGCCCCGGGTCCCTCGGCGCTAAAGCCCATAAAAGAGAGCCCCGGCGCGACCTTGGAAACTCCGTCGAGGACTCGCTTCACGGCCTTCGAGTCCGCCCCGATGGCCACCTGGGGAGGGGGTGACGTGGGAATGGAGTGGGGGGGGGGGG
>CACKRE030003975.1:69273-79569 GCA_902602495.3 Ectocarpus sp. CCAP 1310/34
GGGGAGGGGGGGTGCTCATGTAAAATCATGCCGTAGCGGTTAGACCATCGATCTCGCATGCCTGCAATGCCGGGACGGAGCGATATTTCAGGTTTTCGCCGGCCCACAAGGATGGACCTACGTTTCACAAGGATGGACCACAGGCTCATCTTCTCATCTTGCGGGCGGAGCGGGGGGGCGGACTCGCCGCAGGCATGAAAGCACTCGCCATTTCCTCGGAAATCGCCATTGGTGGGGGCCCAGTAGGTTGGTCTACAGGTTCGTGCAGTGCTTACAACAAAAATCAGGGTGGGGGGAGCACACGAAACCATAACATGTGGCGAAGACAATACAATGCACACACAAACGATCCGGTCGATTTGGTGGGCAACAACAACAAAAAAAGGGAGCTCCCCGGAGACGAGCCTCGTCACAGATCGACCACATGGAGATGCTTGCTCCTTCTCTTCCTCTCCCCACCTCCACTTTGACAACAACAACGACAACCTCAACGAAAAAAAGAAAAAAAAAAAGCAACGACGACAACAAAAACTTACATCCATGACGACCCAGGTCTTCCCCTCCTCGACCGCCTGTTTTGCCGCCTTCACCGCAGCATCAACCTGGTCGAGTCGAATCAGAGTTGTGGTTTCGAAGAATTTGATGCGTACCGCCTGAAACTGAAAATATACCAGGTACAATATCTCCCTTCGGGACGTGGGTGTCAAGCCTCCCGCGGGTGACGCAAGATCACATGCGCATTGCCCGAAGAGGGCGGTGTGTCTTAATTCTTGATGGACGTTTTTACCCTCGTCTTCCGTACAAAACACCGCGCAATTCGACGCGCATACATTGCTGTTGACATAGGAGCCAGCTCGAGCGGACAACAACTTGCCAGCAGAAAATCATACTTTTCTATGACGTCTTGTGATGTCAGTAGATTTCCAAATAGAAGCGAATTGGAATCCGAAACAACACGACAAACAAACAACGCTGCGGGTGCATGCGCGAAGACTTGTCTACAGCAGCAGCCTTTCACTTGCCCCGCTGCAAAGTGTACAAGATAAAGCGAAGGTACCGTAGGACAACAAGATGACACGAAGAGTCAGAGCGATGTGGAATCAAAGAATGAATGAATGAATTGGAGATGAAGAAAGAGGCAAAAAGTTTAAGCTGTCGTTTTTGATGAGTTTCAGAATGGGTTCGCCAGGCTTCGTCTGCACGGAACGCCCCCCCGCCGAATAGCGCCAGTTGTCGCAACTTTGACAATCAACCACACGCGTCACTGAGGCCTGCCGAGCTCCGGGCGCGAGCGTTGATGTACCGCCGGGCCTCCTGCGTGCCCCTGAGAAGGAATCGCGAGAAAAAACTCGATGCCGCGAGAAAAAGACATACCGGCACATGAAAAGTGACCTACAACGACAGGGATACATGGATAAACTATCGTGCTCTGGATGAAGATCAGAGGGATCGATAGCACACGCAAGAGGTTCGCCAGGCGTGAAAACGACAGACACAACGGCAAGATGAAGCGTCGTCTCACCCCGCTCTGTGCGGCAGCCGCGGCAGCCGCCTTGCTCTCGGCCGCGACTCTCTTGAGCAGCTTGTCCCCCTGCGCCCGCAGCCTGCCCTTCACCCCGGCCGAGAGGGTTGCTACGTCGACGTCTCGCCTGTGTGCCAGGTGCGTGACAAAGCAGAACATCAAAGGGGGGGGGTGGGGGTAGTATGTTTTGCATGGCTTAGCGGATAGAACATTTACCGCGCGTTCTCGAGAGGCCGGAGCGGGGGGGCAGACAGACAGGGGGCATGCGCCAAAAAAACCCGAGTAAATCGTGAAAGATGAGGATTGAATACCTGGAGCACTTCACGATGCGGAACGGGAACAGAAGAAAAATAGCTACAGCAGCACGAGCGCGACACGCAAAAGGGGACATGGAGTTGCAAACTGAAATAATACACCACAAAAAGGTGTCAGCGGGCCGCGTGGTGTGACTCTCCCTCCCGCATAACCCCCGCTGATCTGGGGTGCGGACCACCAGGCCAAAATCACTCCCCGTGCTCCGGGTCCAACACCTGGTCAGTGTAACGCTTCATTTCGATATCAACACCCCACTCAAATGCACGAAGTTGTCTGTTGTCACTTGAGAATCCATCCCGCTCTTTCACACGAGCGTTTCGGGAGTTGTGATGAAGTCCTTGTTTTCGTTTAAGGCAGCTACAAGAACATCTACCTGGCTTCCGGGCTGCTTCTCTCTCTGTATCCCTCTCTTCCGAGGACAAAACACGGGAATGTCGTCTTTCGATTGGCCGGCCAACCTGCAACAGCGAAAAAGGACCTTCTCGAACAGGAGACAAAGCCCCATCTGCTGAGAAGTTGAGACGTGCTTGTGCTCTTACCTGAAGGTTGCCACGGCCCCCTCTAGCTCGGCACCTTTCAGCGAAGAAACCTCCTCCGCGCGCAGCTTCAGCACCTCCCCCGCTGCCACCGCCTCCTTCGCCGCAGACCCCGTTATTGCCGTGATCTGAGCACGACGATGTTGTATTTCGAAGAAAAAACACCCAAAACAGTAATGGTTGACGGCAGCGGTAGCAAACATCACATGAAAATGGGCTACGATAACAGAAATGGATACGCGCCGCTTTTTTTTGCGGGCTGCTCTCGTCTACAGCACGATTGGAGGATATCAACCGCCTGCGAATCATGGAATGAATATTGTCGGCGAGCCTTCAATTTTGGTAAGGCCGGCAACAGCAAATAGCTGGTTTTTTTTTGGGCTGTTGGCTGTCTTGTTCTCTTCAGGTTTTGAGACGCGATGCGAAATTTGCTTTACAAACCCAGGAAACGCACCAAACACAAAGGAGGCAGTTCGATTAAATACTAATTTTATTGATAATTGTTGGGATTTGGGGAGAGAATTTCATGGGGGGTATGGTCGACAAATTCATTTCTTTGAGGATATTGAAACGAGGTATAACATACTTGTTGCCGCCGAGAGTTCTCACCCGTCTGACCCCCTTGGCGACGGCTGTCTCCTCAGTGATGACGAAGGCCTCCGCCTCTCTCGTGTTGGCCACGTGGGTTCCGCCGCAGAACTCCACCGACGAGGTCGCCCACTCTTCTCGACTAGGGTCCTTCGCCTGAAGGTGCAACAGCAGAAAGTAGTGGAAACAGCACGTTGTTGTTTTTGTCGTCGTCTTTACACAAAAAAAAACATTCGTCTTGAGGAAACAACGGCAGCAGTGGATGCATATGAATTTATTGCTGTGCAGTGACAACCTTACCCTGTCCGCTTGTCGCCTATTGCTTTCTGTTGTATATATTCGTCAGTACATTGGTACAAAATCGAAAAGCATTCCTCTTTACAACGTCTGCGTGCGTGTTGAAATGAAAAAATAGTGTTCTTTGTTTCAATTTTCAGTTTCGGGGACAACATGTCGGCATTATCCAGATAAAGGTATCAGGTGAAGTGGCGCCACACGACCTACTTGTACTGCTGCCTCGTCCTTCTTATCTTCTCACCATTTCCTCAACCGGAAATCCCACCGATACCACTCTGACAGGGTCGGGGTACACCTCCCCGAATACGGCCCTCACGCCGAAAATAGACTTTGCTTCGGAAAGTGGCAACACCTGAAGAGTAGGAAAGTAATGAGACAGACAGAGAGGGAGAGAGAGAGAGAGAGAGAGAGAGAGAGAGAGAGAGAGATGGGGGTGCGATAAAGATACACAGATAAACTGAGGGGAAAGAGAGACGTACAGACCAACAGAAACAAGGGGAGGGGGCAATCAATGCTATCAGCCGGTAACACTACCTTGCGTGTCGAAATGAACGGAATACTTGCTTGACCCGTCACCGAACCCGTCAACTGTTCACACGCTACGACAAAGCTTAGCTGCAACGCATTGGCTGCGAGCAGCCCACAACATCTGAGCAATGTGCACCAAGAAGTGACTATCACACCCACGACTTCTTGAAATACAGACCTTTCAAAAACAGTATTGTCTCCCTGTCCATGGCACGACTCTCCTGGTTCCTGGCCTATCACAAAACATCAGGGATCCAGTACTGCCCCAACAAATGCAGACGAGTCACAACATCATAACCTTGCTCTGCATTGCTCGGCCTTCCTGTACACTCATGTCCTACACCAAAACGTCTTGCTTAGATATCGCAATTGCACCTCACCGTCTCAGCGCTGACGAACTATACTCATCTCTGCCTCTTGCTGTAAGAATTGTTCACCTCGTCCATCTCAGCGCTCGCGAATTGCACTCTCGCCTACACCTCTTGCTGAACGAATTGGCGGACTGTTGCGTGTCAGCCCTCACGAACAACGGCCTGCCGTGGTTTGTCTCGAGATTAGCTACTCACCCGGCTGTAGACCTCTTTCTCTTGCTTAATGATACGCTGGACGATGGCCTCCGACTCTTCCAGCTGAGGACCAGTCAGAGCCTTTCCGTGGCTAAAGTCAAACCTATCGAAACAGTTAAAACATTGTTTATCAAGCTGATACAATAACGAGCGCGGATCGACGAGAACTAAGCCCAACGAGATGCATGCAGAAAAATACAGATGTCACACGGCCGTGGCCGAAGTCGAACCAGTGCAATAAGACAAAAAAAATGTCTTCCCTTCAAACTGACATTTTCGCGTGGAGTCATTCAGCGTTGTTACCAGAATCTGTCTGCATCTTCCGTTTTAGGCTCTCTTGGGGAAAAAAAATATGAATGAAGCCCCACCAGCACCAGTGCTGTTCCTCACCATTCACCGTTGCAACATAACGTTCCCAGGAAACCGTTGGGGACAGCATCCAGGACCCGATCCGAACACGAGCTTACAAGATCATAATCAAAACAACAGCAACAATAAAAAAACACAAATAAAACATGAAACATCAAAAACAACAAAAACAACCAAAACAACAACAACAACACACAACAGAGCAGTGAGGGTAACTACCTGAGTTTTTCGTCCGTGACCAGGGAGCCCTTCTGATCCACCCCTTCGTCGACAGCCTTCCTGAGAGCGTAGTTGAGCGCGTGCGTCATGGTGTGGTTTGGGGCCACCTTCCTCCGCCTGTCGTAGTCGACCTCGCACCGTACAGAGTTGCCAACGCTCAAACTGTGGTCGGAGCAAGCCGAAGAGCCAGAGAGAGAGAGAGAGAGAGAGAGAGAGAGAGAGAGAGAGAGAGAAAGAGAGAGAAAGGCAGGCGTGTGAGGTGAACAAACGATGGTATGGCACATCTTGTTGCTTGTAGACATGGGGAGTAAGGCTGGTACGGCGCCTTCAGTGATTTCTCGACACACGGTGCCCTCAACCCCACACCCCCTCGCACCACACACAGCCATCGACGCTCAAGCGCAAAATACTTCACCACCAGACCTTCAAACGGCGAGGCTTGGAGTGCAAAAATCGCATCAACTCACGGCAAAAAAATACGTTTATGTTTGGGTTGCCTACAACCGCGCGGAAGGTGCAGTATTCGGAAGACCAGGGAGAAGGAGGTGAGAGGAATGTTTGGAATGCATACGTTTGACAGGGTCTACAGCATACTTGACGTGAAAGACCAACATCAGCGCCAACCAAAAACCCAAAACCCAAAATTAACAAAAATGACAACAAAAACAAAAACAAGACGCACCTTCCCGACACGAGCCGCCCCACGTGAAGCGCGAACCCTCCGAACATCCTCACGTCCGCTATCTCGATCACGCCGTCATCGCCATCCTCCCCCCCCGCGGAAACGAAGAGTTTTCCGCTGTCCGAAACCTGGCCCCCGGCCTCTGAGTAGAATGGGGTCGAATCGAGGATAATTCCTACCGTGGTCGCGTCATCGGATGAAGCGGAAGCGGTTCCGCCGCTTTGCGAGGCAGCCGTGGAAAGAGTTTCTCCGTCGAACAACGCCACCACCTTCGGGGGGCGACGCAAGTTGCGCGCGCGGGGGGGGAGAGTCACAACCACCAACAGCAAGAACAACGAAAACGACAAAAAACAACACCAGCGACAGCCATATAGATACCAAGAGCACGCCACGGCAGCCAACACATTTACAACGACGGCGCACAGCAACAGCGAAACATAAGCAACAAAACCAACAGCGAACACACAAACAACGTCAACACAATAGCCAGCACCACATGGAACGGAACATACCGTATTACCGGTAGTCGTGCTCCACGTATACTTGGCCTCGTCGTCGGTGGGCTTCACCCCCTCCTCCGCCAGCCGCGAGGTTTCGTCTGCACCAAGAGCCATGGCGCGGACACCTGCCCCCGCCGCCCTGCGGAGGATACGGGTGGGGTGCACCAAGGCAGCTTTGAAGAACATAATTTTCCACAACTGTTTCCCCCCCCCGCGTTCTCGTACCAAATCGCAAGATACCCGGGGATTTCCCTTTCCCCTTCCACGCCCTCTCCAACTCCAGTGAGGAGGAGGAGGAGGAGGAGGAGGAGGAGGTTTCAGGGAACGAGGGTAGGGAGGGAGGCACGAGTGAGGAGGATCGAAATGCAAAGGATCAGGGGCGAAAGGGAGCGCCGTTGGACGGAGGGGGCACGGGTNCTTCTAGCCAATCGCGTCGTTCCCCCGGTTGCGCGATAGAACCATTGCCGTGATTATCGTGGATAATTAGACCGGTGCCGTCGCATGCATCGGGGCACAGAAGCCGCGAGATACGGCGCGAGCAAGTAGGCGTGAGTTGAGGTGTAGTCTTATGTGTGCCAGTGAAGTGGTGTTGCCCAATGCAGCCGTGATTTACCAGCGCCTTTGTTGGCGCATTCATGAGCTTTGTGGCCAGGTTGCGGTGACCGCCAGACACCAGATAGACACACGCTGTCAAATACGTCGAGGAATTACTCAGCACCGTCTATGCACACTCACATACTGTTCACCAACACCGGCTGCATTGTACGTCCATGCTCAGGGGAGTGTCGTAGGCGACATGACACAATACACCCCCTTGAATAGATTTTCCAAGTCAAAGATCGATTTATTTCCCTGCAGCAAACGTCGGGGGCGTTGGAACCGTCTCATCGAGGTCTTTCTCGAAAACGCTGTTTTAGTTGCCTTAATATTCTGGCACCATTGTTCGTGGAAGAAAAATCGAGCTCTGACGATTGATCCGGGGGGGTGGTGTTATCTTGCGCAACATACGGCCGTAGCTGGCCTTCCAGAAGCATACCGCAGGTGACATAAGACATAACACCCCCTGAACCGATTTTCAAAGCTCGATTTCTCCACAGCAAGGACAGCAGTGGGGGTGCCGGGACCGTCGGCGTTGGAACCACCTCGTCGAGAGCTTTCCGAAAACGCCGCCTCATCATTTCATTGATTTAATGCACCCTCTTCGTCGTGGAGTGTTCGAGCTTCCAATATCGGCCCAGGCGGGGTGTTATCTTGTGCCATGCCATGTCACCTACGGTCATGAGCGTGGTGGTGGTACGTGCACACCTTCCGGCGGCCTCTAACCGCCTTGGACCCGGACTCTTGGTTAGCCATCTCGTTCGCAAAAGAGCGAGATTTGACAATTTATCCGGGAAGGGGGGGGGGTCGTACGCAGCCTAGGTTACCATCGTGAGTTTATACACTAGAAAACATAGCGTCGTACGCACACACACCTTCGGGCGGCCTCTGCCTCCTTCGACCTGGCCTTCTGAGCAGCCATCTCATTCGCAAAACCTTCTTCGTCCACCGTCATGCCCACCTCAACGGATACGAATGTACACACGCAACAAAAAAAAATACACAGTGATGCCCCAGAGAGAGAACAGAGGGGGGAAACGATAAAATGCAGACACATATGTTCCTTTTGCATGAATAGCCCCTGTGGAATCTTCGGCCCATAAACTTTCCCGAGGGATGGGAAAATATGGAGCATGCGAATTGATAAAAAGCCAGTGGATCCTGGTGACAGTTTCGTCCAGAAACAAACCTCCTTCTCGGTTCTTTGTGGGCTTCGGCCAGCGTTAGCGTTAAGGTCGAAAACAAGGCTCTGATCAAGAAAATTTCGAGGGCCATTTCGGGGGCCAGACTTGAGACATACTACAGGACGGTGGTTACGACTAGTCACACGGTTCCGACCACAGCATTCTTGCGTGCCAGGCCATGCGTGACCGGCAAAAGATCGAAGGGGATGAAAGGCTAGACCAGTTCTGGCATAGGGTACGCTCTTTCAATATGTTCAAGGCTAGGATTAGCGAGGCTGACGAAGCTTAGGTACCTCCAGAGAGCCTGGATGTTGTCAGGGGGGAGTACTCTAAAACCAAGTGAAAAAGTGAAAAATGAAGACCCCAATTGTTTTTGAATTTGCTCGAAAGTACTACGCTCATTTCGACCTCTCGTAACAGACGTACATCGTTTTCCTTTTTTTGTGCACCGCGAAGGTTTTCAGGGATGTAAGACCGAGGCATTCTCACCTCCTCGGCCATGACCTGCGTGAGGTCGAGCGGGAACCCCATGGAGTCGTACAGGAAGAAGGCCGTGTCGCCCGGGATGGTTTTGGACGACTTGCCCCTCTGCTCCTCCTCCACTTCCTTGAAGTGCTTGACGCCTCGCTCCTGCGAGAAACATCGGACAGTCACTCCTATCAACCAGCGAGCGCCACACAGCAGGGGTTGGTCGCTAACAACATCATCGGAGCCGAAATACGCTCTCATCCAATAGGCAGGATGCCCCTCCCTGCGAAAACAACGACAACAACACAAGCACGCAACCGTTCGCAATGACACTTTGGGCATCGAACGCCACGCACCCTTCGCAGCAACACGCGGGGAGAATTACCCCACACGAAAATATCAGACCCCTCCCTTACCAGCATAGAGCTGAAGGCCTCTTCTTCCTCCTTGATGATCTCCATGACGAAGGCCTCCTTTTCTCGCAACTCCGGGTACATGTCGCCGAACTCCGCCGCCACCACTGTCATGCCACCATCGTGTGATCCCCATGGAGTGCACCGAGATAGTCATGACCACCACAAATCACAGCGGCGCAGACAAGGGAAGGTGTGCGGGTGCACTTGAGCGCTACCCCTTGCTGCGAATCGACTTATACGACGGAACAACATCTGGCAAAAAAAAAAAAAAAACGAAATAAGGTGTGTCACCTAGTCTGGTGTATAGAACTACATCATGAAGCTACAACCACACAATTCAACATGCTAGACGAAATATAAACGTGGCGCGTGAAGACTTCCCAAGCAAACATGAAACAACAAACAATGCATGCTCGGCAGCGTCAACAACCGAAACACAGACACGCATGCCTCACCCGGCACAATCTTCTGGAAGAACCCCGGCGGAGCCTTGAGCACGTCCTGCCCGTACCGGACCGCCCTCCTCAGGATCCGCCGCAGCACGTAGCCCCGGCCGTCGTTAGCCGGCACAGCGCCGTCCGTGATGGCAAAGGACAGCGCCCGCGCGTGGTCTGCGACAACCCTGCTTGGTTGGATGTTGGGGCATCGTTGATGACCGGGTTGGAAAGCTGTTGCTGGTTGGCATTTTGGATGTTGTTGGTTTCGTTTCGAGGTTGCTGTTTATGCCGCCTTCGTGGAGTTGTTGGTGCGGGTGCTTCGTGTGCTTTTACCTTCAAGCGCTATACATAGGGTAAGAAGTACACAGAGGGAAAATTCCGAGAGAACAAAACCGCCGACGGCGTTCAGCTGAAAAGAGCAACTGTCGTTTTCGAAAAGGAAAGCACTACCAGCTGACCATGGCACGTCCCGGCTCCATGGAGTCACCAATTTTGTCTACACGTTTCTGCTGCTAGGCGGTGGCCTTGTCTTCATCCTCAAATGACACGTTCTGCGTGTACACTTGTCTCGCCAACGCACCCAACAAAACAAATCGCCACAATACAACAACACGGCGGGTTGTACCTCTTCATCTCGACCAAAAGATAAAAATAAAAATAAAAGAAACGCCCGTGTTTGTCTACATGAAAATGAAAACTCGTGTTTGTCTACATGATGATGATAACTCGTGTTTGTGCACCTGTAGGCAGTGTCCTTGAGGCCGACGTCCTCGTCGCCTACTTTGCCCTCGTAAGGAGGGCAACCGGTCACGTCTTGGATCGCGTCGAAAAGGGGGCCAAAGACGTCTGTGTCGTAATTAGACCGCTTGTCCTGCACCACTCATTCGGCAATGCAACAGAGGTTTGAAACACGAGCAACGAGGTGCGTATCAGCCGGGAAATTATGATGAAAGTGGAAGGGGAGGCGAGGCAACGGAAATTAACTTAGCGTAGACGTAATCACAACACTCGGAAAGTTCAGTCACGCGGGAGCACCGCAGATAACGTTCGGGGGGGGGGGGGGGGGGGGGGG